>WAAD01022404.1:1312-27382 GCA_013389945.1 Fregata magnificens
GCTGTGCAGATTTTCACATGCTATGTTACTTTTTATTTCTGTGAAATCACCAACGCTTCATTACTAAAAAGCTGAGATAACGATTATATGGCACTTGCAGACTTTATGCTGCTTTGAGCATCAGGATATGATAACATGAATTATTTTTCATCTGTTCAGCAGCATTTAGACTCCGTGGAGGCTGAGAGCATTGTGAAAGATTTTCATATCAGAAAAAAGAGTAGACCAAACCTGATAGGTATCAACATCCAAGAGAACTGGTTCCTAATGTAAAGAATGATACATTATTTTCTTTAGATAAAGCAAGCAAACAAGTCTTGCAGTTGAGAGGCATTCAGGATTTCCCTGAATAGGCTTAGGTTTTCCAGCAGAGGTTTGAAGTGTAGCTCTAATATGAAATGAGGCTCTATGGAAATGACCATTTCTGACTGAACTGCTGGGAGCCTTATATGTGGTTACAGTTCTGTTTAGTAATTAAAATGCTGATTTATACATCCTTTGGTCTTGCAAAGTTAACATAGCTTTGGATTAGTGAATTGTGTCCTGGTCTGTTCTGGTCTTGCTTGTAAATTAACAAAATTAGGTAATTTTAAGTTCCAAACTCCAAAGTACCAGCACGCCAAACTCCTCCCTTCATTGCTTTCCCGAAGATGTTCACAATGGTGTTTCACTGATGCAGCTGAGATAGAATTCACCAGAGAGAACAGATCTGGTTTAGATCCAGGAGGAGTTTATAGCATTGGCAGCTATAAAGAGATTTTATTCTTTGTAAAGGCAACAAATCCAGTGTAGAAATTATTGAAGGACAATTAATACAGAGTTCTGCAATGCATCTTCAAAATGAAATAATTTAATCTTTTTTTTTTTTTTGAACTCAGATTGTATCTCTGTGGGTTCCCACAGTTTCCACAAAATGACAGTTGGCTTTACAAACACTCAAATGAAAATACAAAACTGTAAAAGAGATCATTGCTCGTTAATGTATTTGTTCTTTGTGTTCAAAACTTAACAACCTCCTTTTTCTTTGTGAATGAAGTTTACAAGCCAGCGGGTTTTTTTACTAGACTTCTAACACTGTTGGAACAAACATTACTTCAGACGAGACTCCACCTACAAGCATGCGTTTCATTACTACACATCTACAAAGCCAAATATAAACTTGGTAACACAGTTGAAGAGCTCATTCCTTTGTGAACTTAAAGTAGTTTTTAACTTGAGGCAAGTTTTTGTTTTGAGCCTTATAAAGAAAGCAGCAGTTATTAATTTTCTCATATTTGAATAGGCCATATTAAAATGGAAAAATGTGAATGTACAGTAGAGACTGAACTATAAGAGGAACTGTTGGCTGATCAGGGATTAGCTTCTCAGGGTAATTGCTGGACAGACAAAAAAGGATGGAAATAGTGAATGATTACTCTTAAATGTAGACACATTTTAAAAAAAAAGAGGGAAGTACTTTTTTTTTTTTTGCTGAAGTTACTGTTTGCTTCAGTAGCTTTGCTACTTTAAAAGTACTGTCTTATGAAACAGAAATTATGTTTGATATATATTTACCTATGCACAAAAAGGTTAGCTTAGAAAAGCCCAAAATCTTAGTCAGAACTGACTTCCTCACTTGGCTTTGTAAGGGTTGTAAATCACTCTCACCTTATTCAGTAGAAGACTTTCATTATTTTAGTAGACTTTAGATCATGTTCCTACCTTGATGTTGCTTAGCTGAGCTCCTTAGAGATGTGATGTTATTGAGAAAATTTTATAGAAATAGATGACACCTTTCTTTAAGAAACTAATTTTTTCCCGGTTTATCACCTACAGACAATTAGTATCAATAATGAAGCACTTCTGTATTCATTTAAAAAAAAAAAATCCACTACTGTAAGCATTAACTAATATGTTATGCTTGGATATGTCTACATATGGTCTCATTGTCTCTTGCGGGAGTGATCAATATACGCTGAACAACATAATTCGGTCCCTTCTTATTTATGTTGCAGTATCACAATACTATAAACCAAAGAAGTTGTTCTTGTTTTGTCATTTTTAATAATGTTCTGTTTTGATTTAGGCATGCTTAATTCTCTTCATTCCTGATCTGTTGATCTGTAACCAGGCAGAAATGAAATTCACTCATGAAAAAGAAATAAAATTTTCATCTTAATCAGTCAAGTGCAGCCACCTCTGGGCCGCTCAGCTTACTGACTACTACCACATCAGTTTCAGATAAAAAATTTAATTAGTTCAATGCACAAGAATTTTTCTGAGATGAAAAATACAGTTGTAAAATCACAAATTTAGAAGCCCTGTTTAAGACCTATTTGCTGGGTTTTTAAAAAAATTATTTCAATTAATCTACTGGGACAGAGTGGATGGAGTACCTGCGGAAATGTCCAAATACCAGGCCTTTTGTGACCAGTTTTTATGTTAAGAGATCTCAGAATGTTTTCTTGATGAGACTGGTTGGAATTTGTGTCTTATACTGGCTAGTAAATACCACTGACACCTTATTAATAAATAGTAATAGTATCAGTCAGGAAAAACATAATTCCTAAGTAGGGACACTAATTTCCAAAAGACTGTTGGGTACCATGAAATAAATGGACAGAAAATTGTACTTGAAGTCAAGCATGGCTGTATGTTTTCTCTCTGATTTGGGAGATTTACTCTTAGGAGGTAAACAGGTGATATTCATTGTTGGTTATTTTCTTTGTGTCTCCCACCACAGTGCATCATGGAATATTTGGTAGTATAGGAGTTTAGCTAGGACTACCACATCAACCCGAGCATGTACCTTGAAAAATTATTTGGTTGTGACAGAGGGCATGAGCAGAAGACTTGGGTCTACTTAGTTGGTGGCCTCTGAGGTCTTAATGGCCTTCAGCCCCGTCAGTCTTGGTATCACTATGTGCTTATTATATTGATATTTTTTCTTTTGCAAGGAAACAGTAATACATTTATTTTGAAAATTAAATTGCAAAATAATCTCTTAGCAAGTCTTAAAATTGCATCAATCTGATGGTTTATTTGGGCTGATCTGATTTTCAGAGTATTTTATTTGTGTTTTGTTGATTAGTAAAAGCTTTATTTCTAGTCACCTTGCCACTGTTGTTTAGAAATGCATTTGTGAAAATGGAATTGATTTTTCATTAAGGAGCCTTTATTTTCGGCAACAGATAAGCCAAATTGACCCAGAATATTCTTAAAGCATATGCAGCGGATTGCCTGAATTCCTAAGCTGTCTTCTCAGGTAGTTTGCTAATGTGGCATTGATCAATCTACAGACCCCAAACTGCAGAGAAGTGATAGGAGTATTGGCCACAGGATGCATTATGGGCCAGAAAGATAAATTGTTTGGGTTGTCTTTTTGCAAGTTTAAGGTCACAATTCATTCATCTTGTTACTTTGCTGTATCCCTTTAGTGGCTTCAATTGCAGGATTAAATATTGAATGGTGGCAGATCATTCAATATATGGCTCTTCTACTTTGGCATTAGGAGGCTTTTCATGCTTAAAATGAAACGATGTGCACACAGAATGCCAAAGGTAGTCGTGCCGACGATCTATTCTGTAAGATTAATCCCACGACAACTTTATCAGGCAATTCTTAACACATCGATTTATTCCTGATATGACACTTCTGAAACAAATGGATAAATGCTTGGCATATACTCAGCGTCCTAGGACAGAGAATGTGGAATTGAACCCTCTAGAGAAAAGATCTGTATTTAAAATTAACCCATTAAAAGCTTAGTGAGGAATATTTTCAACTTTTAGACTGAAATTCATGGCCTCTCATGCAAAGCTGGTCCATAAGAAACAACAACGGGGTAAGAAGGGGGATTCTTCTCCAGAGACCAGATCATAGTCTGCAGATTCACCACATCCCTTGTTTACAGTAATAGTTGTGCCATTATACTTTTCAGCTAGAGAAATGCTTCATGTTTCAGTGCCTCTGCCTTCCCGCAGAAAGGCTCCTATCTGCACCGCTGCAGACCTCTGCTCCAAAGCCCCCAGGAAGATGCAATGTCCCTTGCAGGCCTTTGCCTTACCGCTCTCCTCTTATGGTTAGTGAGCAAGTGTAGGCTTTGCAAAGCTTTTGGTTTTCTGCACTGGTGAAAGGAGCAAGAACATTTTGCCTCTAATGATTGTCACCTGTACAAACACCTTCTGTGTTTTCAAAGAATATTATATACAGAATGTGAAAAGCAGCACAGCTGTTGAAGTAGGTAGGTGCACTTGCAGGTTTTGTAACTAGCATTATGATTGTAGTACAAACCAGCTAAAGGAAGGAAATGAGTTGCTATTGATTCTTAGCTTTAGTGCTGGTTTATATAAGGTTTCTAAATTGGCATTGTATTTTGTATGTTATGGAGGTTTTTGCTAACTCTATCTGCAAGTTAAGAGAGAGCTTCTGGATTTCAAAAGCACATGATTAACTTCAGCAAGTGAGAAGTAGCTCCAGAGGTGAAAACGTAGTTTTGCTTTCTAAAATTGTATCTAATGAGTAAATATGTGTTACATATGAGTTGGCACAAAAGTGAGATCCAGTCTCAGTCCCGCATCTGACTTGTGGATACTCTGTCATTGGGTGGAATTAGAAGCCTCGGGAAGTGCCTACACTTCCTAACGGTGTATTAATTACACTGCCTGTACAGATGTCTTATACTGATATTCACAAAAGGCTGAGCAATTTTGTGGCATCACTCATGTAGCCAAGCAAGTGCCAAATAAGGTGGTGTTGCAGAAGTAATACCCAGGAAGGAACTTGCACCCTGGGCTATAAGGTGACACCTGAACATTCAAATTCATAGTAAAGGAATTTCTCCTTTGGATTTGAGTGCTCCAAGCATGTCTATGCTTTCTTGCAAAATTAGGAGAAGGAAATGTCCTCTGTGATGCGGTCTTTTGGGATCCCCCAAAACTAACTAGAGACGATTAGGTTACCTATGCATATATCTAATATATGCATATATTAAACCCCTCTCTTTTCAAAATGATTTAAACCCAGGTATCTCATCTCATGAGCAACATTTGAGACTGCTGGAGTCTCAGTAGTTCTGGCAGTCATCCGGGATACAGAGGAGTCTGGTACAAGTCTCACATCCAACTAAAATTTACTTACGCAAGGAAGGACAGTTTCAATAGAGAAAGAAGGCTGACGGAGACCTGCCCAAAGAAGACCAGTGTGGTGGTCTATCAGAGCACATTTCTTGAAAGTCCAAGATCCGTTTTCAAGCACTTTCTTTGGGAGGATTTGATTCTGAATCATTCATGTGCCATATAAAAGGTAGAAGAAGGATCCTCTCATTAGCTTGTTTGTGATTCAGTCTGTGTGTGTCCATAAGGGAAGTATATCCCTGGTGCACTTCTCAAAACAGAACTTATTGATTGGTTAAAGAGGTGAGCTTAGTGAAACTAGCTGACTAGAGATATTAGGACAAAATTGTTTTTAAGGTTTGTTCTCAACCATTGATTTGGGTTGTCGTCTTAAGTATGAAAAATATATGCTAGGCCAGGTTCTTAAATTAGTGCTTTTTACCATGTTGCACTTATATAAATTTTAAGATGCATGAATTCTGGTTGCCTGCCTGCCAAAATCTCATCTGGATATGGTTATTACGTATATACAGCTACTGTTCATGTGCTAATGTCTGTAAATATTTAGGCTAGCTAACAAGACTTGTGCTTTCTTTGCAGTTTCTTCATGTAAGTGTTTCTTTAAACTGACCATCTTAATACATTTGAACTTTAAATATTTGGTGAATTGAATGAGTTGAATTGAGAGTCGAAGCTTATTGATATTCAACATTTTTTCCTAATGCCAGTAAAACATTTTCGTTGTATACAACACCTTTTACAGTTTGCTTTAAACTGCTAATGTGTTTGTTTATTTCTAGTGCCAGGATAATACTTGGCAATGGTTTTTACTGGAAAATAGCATGTATGAAGTGCCCTATAGCTGGTCATGTGTGTGTTTGAAAAAGTAACTTTTATGTGGATGTGAATAGTTGTTTTTAAAAACTGGCATCCTGTTTCCTCTGAGTTTGGTCACAAGTGTAATGATTATATTCAAAGATTTGTTACTAGAATCGCAAATAGTCTTGAGCATAGAATTAAAAAATATAGATATCATTAGGACTTTTTTTTTCTTTAGCCAAAATCCTTGCTTGTACCAAAGGAATATTTTAATTCATTTGACTGTTGTTGACATCATAATACCATCAAAGTCAACATAAACTATGAACAAAAGATCCTTTTGGGGATCAAGAGTCTGTTCAGTATTCATGCTGTAGATTTATTATTTATACCCTCCACCTATCATCGTGCAAGATTCCTTTTGATCTCATGGGGAATTACACATAAGAATCAACTGCAGAATATGCAGTAATTTAGACTCAAAAGAAAAATTTCTTCTTGGTGTTTGAAATAATTTTTTTGGAATATCTTCTGATACAATTAGATCCCACGTGAGGACATTCTTAGATAGCTACACATGCTCCCTAACTACATAGTTCCCTGTAACATAGATTGTAGATAAATTGCTACATAAGTGTCATGGTGAAGATACCACAAATTATCAAGAAATTCTTTTTTTTTGGTGAAAATGTTTATCCTGGGCTTGAAGATGAAATAGCAATGATGAGAAAAACAGCATGTTATATTCTTAAATTTGCAGGGTGATAAAATCACTAATTACATGAAAAGTTGTCTGGAATTGCTTTCCTTATTTTAAAAAAAACACCTTCACTTAAATTTTTATTCTTCTGGTTACAAAGTGATTTAATCTGCTCATTTCCTTTGTCTAGATATTTTTAGCACCATAAAATTAATAATCCCATTATCACATACTCACTAGCCTTATTTTTCATTGTTCTACAATTTTTTCTGTTAGATTGGCATAAAATTCAAAGTGTAATTGGAAGTGAAAAGCATCGCTGGCCTGGAGATTTGACTTCTGATATATATAAATGTGAACCAATGCCCCTCTGTTGATAAGCAATGTGTATGACCTATGACGGGCAGCTTGCTGTTCTGGTGGAGCGAAATATTACAGCTGCAGCATGCAGGCTTCTGCTCCACTGGATTTGGAATAGATTAGTAAAGTACTCTCCCAGCCTGAAGGGTGTGAGTTTGGGGTTTTTTTCCCCATGATGGATTATAGATAAACTCATATGCAAGTTTATGGCAAGATTCCACTGAGACCCCTAGTTTTTTATGAATCGAAAGGTCATTTACAAATGTTCAACATCATTGTATTTTATTATTTTTCCCATAGGACAAGATTGCTGTGATTGCTGTAAGACACTGCAATCAGATTTTACAACCACACAGATTTAATGTTGTACATATTACTTGGGTTTAGATAACTGAAGACTCTGTAGTGAAAAATACGTTTGATTTCAGCTCATGGAGGTCTCTTCTTATTCATACGTTACAATCTTCAAGCCAGAACACAGCCTTTACCAAGGCCAGAAGTCTTCAATTCTAAGCTATGGATGCAGAGCCAATCTTTCTCTAGCATGTGGTTTTCTATAATGCTAAAAACTTCCAAACAGTTTTCTCTGACCTATCCAATACCTCTTTGTCAGAGTGGCTTTGCAGTCCACTATTTGTGGAGCTCTGTTTGAACAATGGGGTCATATTGATGCTTGGTTTAGTCACTCAATTATACTTCATATTTGTATTTGCTGGTCTTAGTTCCTGAATCTTATTCCTTTGGGCATAACCCATCTTTCGGTCACTGTAACATCTAGTTTGTTATCATCTATTAAAAGCATTAATATTAACTAGAAAGATCTTTACCCAGGGAAAGTCCAGGACTTGAACGTGTGCAGCCATAAGTTGCATTCATTATTGCAACATAAAATGTCAATGAGTAAATTTGAGAGTTAAAGCAATAAAAACAGCTCTGTGATCTGATAGAGAGATTCAACGTCAGGCACTGAAATTCTTCAAGAATTTCTTCCCTGGCTTAAAGCTCTAAAGGCAACTTGAATTTTATTAGTAAGGCTTGGTAGCAAAGTACTTCCCTGTATTTGCATTATCACTACATCCAGAACCCCCATGCTCAGTCTTGCACCAGGAGAACAGGCACCATCTCCAACTGCAAAGCTGTCTATCAGCATTTAAAGGAATATCACCAAAGTTCAGAAGCAGTTTCCCAAGATCTTGGGAAAAGCATGGGGGAAGGATGAGTTCCTCATCAAGGACTATTTTGCATATGGGAGGGGAAGTAATCTTTCCATATTCCAAAGCATGCAACCAATGAGAATCCCAACTATACCTGAGAGAGCTTCTAAAAGTTTTGCACGGAACACGTTCTCCAGCATGCAAGTGTATCCATGATTAGTGGCATGTTTTAAATTTCTTACGTAAAAGAGAATGGCTAGATTGCTTATGAAGTCCAAGGTGCAGGACTGTACTCCCACCTCAAGGCAATATTAAACTTGGAGTAGGAAGGAGAACGTGAAGTGTCTCACGTGCACACATCGATGTGGGGATAGCTGGCAGTTCAAACTCACAAGATTTCCTCTTGAGAGGTTTACGAAAGATGGTTTCTCTTAAACTAAAAGATGTGTTTGTCAGTGGTGCATGGCTGTGTTAAGTACCAGCTTCCCTGTAAAGTATTCAGTGGCCCATGAGGCTTTAGATTTGTAGATTCAGCTGAGTGTGTAGTGCCAGACACAGATGTTAGATAGCTCTATCATATTAGTATTTAAGTGGTGCATAGGTAGGACTCTAACATACTTTACCAGAAGCATCTAATTGGTGTTTTGCCTGTTTATAAATTGCACCATACCAGTGGTTTTAGCCTGCACCATACCATATTTTCAGATGCTGTTTAACACAATCTATTGGCCAAAGAGAAGTGAGTCTGCTGTTTCACAGTGGGGTCTGTTATTTCACAGGGTAGTACAGTGGTTCCTTGTTCATTTGTTAGTGTTCTAAGGCAAGGTGATTTATTGCCTTGAAGGGAGACGATTATGGGCCTGTAGTATATTTAATATCTTTGGAAACATCAACTTTGTGTATGAAATGTAGTAGCTCTTTCCTCTGAGAGGCGTCTCAAATTTTTGTGTTGAAGTTCTGTGAATACCAGGGAGTAGACCAGGTTCTTGCAAGTACTTGTGAAACATTATTTTGGTAAGATATTCTGAAGCTAAATTATTTTGAGGCATTGCTTGTAGGGAGTATTGGCAGGGAGAATATAATGAGATCAAGAGGCAACTGTCAGCTGGCAAAGAAGGTAGTCTTATTCAAGAAAGTGTCAGTGCATTTTCCATAGTTGGTTGCCATCTAGCATTAGGCTAGAAACAGTTCATGTTTCCTTTCAAATGCCTGAACCCCACCTTGCACACACAGACCCATGCCCATACTGTTTTTCCTAGTAAGTGTCTTGAGTAGACAGGATATAAAACAGCCTTTTTGGAGAGTCGAGAGAATAACTGTCCATATTGCCCTGAAAAGAACATGATGTGCCTCCTAAATAAGGACAGCTGGCATTCATGAGTAGGTGCATAATAAAATACACGTATACATGCGTGTATCATGCGTCTGTTTTAAGATACCTCTGATTGCTCTAGCTTGCAGTTCCTGTCTACTGTCTCGTTAAAGCCCTCAATTGTCAATATGGGCAAGTGTACAGTGGGTTATTATATCACAAATGTGTAAGTTTGTTGCTCTCTGTAGTATTTTTTCATGTGTGGTACATAGAGCTGAATATGGGAGCAAAGGGGAAATGACATTGCATGTCATAGCTTAGTTTGCACATTTCTTACTGTGAGATCCCTTCTCCTCCTTTCCTCTCTCTTCCCCTTCCTTCATACTAGTGAAATTTAAATCTGTTGTCTGGGGAAGTGAAGTTTTCCATGGTGTAACATTACATATGAACCAGACTGGATGATAATGAAACTTCAGGCATGTAGTGACCAGGCAAACTGTGTGCAATGCTGGTTTACCCCTTTCTGTGTGTTCATCAGTGGGCTGTAATAGGACAACGTTAGGCATGGTTCCTCCTTAACACTCCCTCGCACGAGGTAAGGTCTGTTTTAGCTCTGTTTTTACAGTACTCTTTTCTGAAAGTCAAATTGTAATAAAACCAGCCGAGGCTTTCTCCCGTAGTTCAGCTGCTCCTAGAATGTATCCCTCAGGACTGCTGAGTCCACTCGACAGTCTGTGGTTTTCAATTACGGGCCACAGATTACTTTTAAGGGACCTGGCAAAGGTAACCAAGAAAATTGAGCTTGGCAAGATTAAATCTCCTGTATAGGGATCTTCATCTTCACGGGAAAATTCTTAAGGCTCTGTGAAGAAAAAACAAAAAAAAAAAGGCTGAAAACTACACAGACTCTCTCTGAAAGTGACTTTTATATCATGATAGTTCAAAAAAATCATCTGTCCTCTAGCCACCAGAATACACTAACCTTTCACAGGTGGAAGAAAAGAATCTTTGGTAGGTTATTAGAGTTAATTTATTACATAGTTACATAGTTTATAGGTTTCTTCATCCTATATGAGCTTACATTAGGCTGTATTGATATTCACTAGACATTAGTTTGCTCTAAAATGAGTAGCACATGTTTGTGTGTCTGATGGCTCAAGATGAGACATTGTGTATCTGAAACATGTGTTGTCTCCCTTGCCCTTACCCAGTTATGGATTTCTCATTCTTAAAATGATGAATATAAGAACTCCTGTTTTATCTCAAAATATTTGTACAACTATTGTGTATGTAGTACCATGTTTATGGAGTATATCCTTTGGATGCTTCTAAACTAGTGACATGAACAGATTTTACAGATACAGAAAACTGGAAGTGAAAGTAGTGTCATTTGGGTAGTGGAAGTGTTTCTCATCTCCACTGAGAAAGACACTATGCAAAGGTGTTTATATAGTGGTATTAATCAGAAGGGATTGCATACCTATGTAAGGGCCCATATATATACTTACACCAGTAAAGTTACTCATATTTTTAAGTATATTGAAACACAATCCTTACTATACTAATATTGTATACTTTTTTTGTATTTCCTATACAGGGAAGGGCCAGAAATCAGATTTGGGCCGTAAGGAACTGCTGCTTTTTCCCCTTTAGCATGAGGGAGAGAGTACTCCAGTTACCAACTGAGCAAAATATTAATAGTGGCATACAGTTTGCATTAATTTAACATTTGTGATGTTTAGTGGCTGCAGCTAAGAATCAACTCTGGATGGCAATGGCAATACGCACCCAATCTACTAGATGGTACTGACCTGTATCAGGAGAGGGGTTACTTGGAATTAATTTCCATTAGTTGTTTTCCCAGCTTGTCTCTTCCACCCATTCCCCATGTGAGTTATTCTTACAAAATGCAAGTATGTATTTTTGACAGCCAGGCTGCAGGAAGTGCAGCTTATAGCGGACAGAGTTTTAGTATTTTGCCCTAACAGTCTAGAAAATGGTAATATATTCCCAGAAATCAGTAAGTGTAGCCAGCATGCAATTCTCTGACCTACGAAAAGCTCTGCAGTTGTTTTTTCTAACAGCTGGCAGCCTGTGGGCCTGAATTGTTATGGCCTCATCCCTTCCTTTGTCACTTGGGCCTGATCTGCCTTGCTCGGAAAGCCTACTCATTCGGTAACACCCGGTGTTTGTACCTGCTCAGTCTCTGGGTCCCACCAGTGTTAGTCACCAAAGATTCTGGCCCACCGTGCTGCTGCTGACACCGTTTGTATTTATGGGTGAGTTTATCTGAGGTAATTACAAATTGAACTTAGATACCCTCAGACACACCTGCTTATAACTCCTTGAAATATCTGAACAGAAATGGTCATTGCAAGACTATGTAAAACACCGAGAGACATCTGAGAAGTTCTGAAGCACAATCCAAATGCCAGACCCCTTCACAGCAGTTTAAATATAGTACAAAATGACATTAAAAATGTTTTTCCCAAGCTGTGTGAACAAAATCTTTATTAAGTTAAGTGAAATCTGATTTGATATAAAAGAACTCACAAGTCATCTTTTAAGATTTCCTGTTCACTGTCAGGAACAGTAGATGCTTATACTTTATATGAAGTAATATCTTTATTTCCCTCCTCCAGTTAATTTTCAGCTATTTTTTCTAACTAATTGGCTTTTCATACATCCGTTTTATTGTACTCGAAGTTTAGTATTTAAACTGCTTAACATGCTAATTGATTAGTAGAGGGCCAGACCCTGCTACACATTTTATCATGTAATTTTATAGACCTATCTGCACCTACTGAATCTTTTTCCCTCATGAACGCAATCAAATTGCCTATATCTGAAGTACTTGCAGTTCCTTAAAGGCACAGATTTCCACATCTATATTCTCATTATAGTTGATGATTCTGGCAATTTTATTTTTATGTGATGTAGTCCTCTAGTCCGTTAGGCCTGAAGACGTGTGAACTAGGGCATAAGGTGAAGAGTTTTTGGTGCTGTTCTAGGAATTAAGGTCTCCAAAATCCAGTTTTTGTGTATTTGTCAACTGTGATATAGCTGCTGATTTGCTAAGTTACCCCTTAATGAGCCTCAGGAGACTTGGACTCTGCGTACTGCTGGGTAAGAAACCCTGTATCTACTCCACAGTGAGCCCAGTCTGCCAGAAAAGTTAGGGACCCGAGGTGGGTACAAGTCTGAGCACCATCAAGTATTAAGGTGGTGCAACTCCCTCGGCACCAGGGCACCAAGGGTTGTCTTAGATGGATATAAGCACTGTGATATCTGGTGATCCTTGCTCAGAGAAGCTTCTTCCTACTGGCAGCACTGAGCGCTGTGTGTGACCCTGATTCAAGGAGGGAGTGGGGATGTATATGGGGTTGGGCCACAAAATGATGTTTAGGGTGGAATCGTTTTCCGTGGTGCTCTAAGGGCAGTTGTGGGCATGAAGGGCACGTTGTGTCAGCGCAGGGGACACGCTGCAGTATGGCTGCAGTGTGTTTGGATGTGAGTGGACAGCACTGCGAGGACTTGCAGGAAGCTTTGGGGGTGTCATGAGCTTGGGAAGCAAGAGGTCAGGCTAGTGTGACATGGGAGAAGGATACGGGGGTCATATATGGAGCGGGAACAAGACGTACAGTGGAGTGGCAAAAGTGGTTTGGTTTTTTTTCCTTTAAAAATCTCATGTGCTTTTGAAAAATGAGGGTACCTTAGACTTGAGCCAGCATGGTATTCCTTTTTCCTTTTCTAATGCAACTTTCTGACCCGCAGGAACAGCAGAAAAAATCTTTAGTGTGTTGTTTGTTTGTTTTATTTTGTTTGTGTTTTTGAAGGATGTGAACAAGAAGTCAGGAAAAATGTATTAATGTTTTGATTTCAAATTAATTTAGTGATTTAATCAGCCAAACTTGCTTTTGAAACTGGGAAGGATTGCTATTTCACAACTTAAAAACATTATTCCTTTCCAAGTATTACCAGGCTGTTAATTCCAGGCATACACTTAGCAAATTGCAGAAAACCTGTGTTTAATTGCAAACCCCATTTTCCTTTACAAGAAAGAAAAGGAAAATATGCTAATCACATTTTCAGGCAGCAAGTCAATGTGGAAGCTACAGTTATGTAGCTTCCTCCCCACTAAGTCCATTATATCTGTCTTCGGTCATGGGTTTGCTCTGTTAATATGTCATAGACAGAGCAAGTAGGTTACTAATCGGAAGGTTAAAGGTAACTTGCTGAAATGGAACTACATAAGCCAGACTTCGTGTGAAAAGACAAAGAAAAGCAGGGAAGAGACAAAGAAGAGAGAACAGCAACAGCTTTTTCTACGATCTGTGCAGTGAGGGTGAGGTTAGCCTGCGTGTTCCCGGCTTATTTTGGTCCAGTTTGCCCTATTTCAGCATACCTGAAACATACCTATTCCAGCACAGGTTATTTTGTTAGGTGTTTGTCTAAGATCAAACACTTCCTTAAGTCTGATTTGTGTCTTTGTCATTATAATATTTGTAATAGGTAAATAAAAAAAGGTAACTGTTTCAGAGAAACCGGTGAACAGACGGGGCTTATTTACACTGAGCAATGAAGAGCAGAAAGGTCCCAGTTTGCACTGGCCCCAACTGATAGATCTGCATGTTAAAAAGCAACATTCTGTAGTCTTGCCAGTTCAGGTGCAGAAGGCTGTCTGCATTAGTCAGGAGCTTCACCCAGACTAATAGACCTTGTCAAGAGGTACGACATAGTGCTAACACGCTTTGATGTTTTGCAGCTCAGAGGTACTTGCATACTTGCCAGGTCAGGTGTTTTAGCATCCGTACGTAGACATCCATCCTTAGATGTGTAATTTGAAGAATGTTTGTCTGATAAGTAGAAGGAAGGCATGTCCATATTTTACAGAATCAGTGGCAAATACTTGAAAGTAAGTAATCTTTTTGTTAAGCATGTTTGTTTTGAAACCTGCTCCAGTTTCTGAAAACAAAGACTAATCAAGAAATTCAAGAATTGAGATACAAGTTGCAGATTGTTATCTTTTCATTACCACAGTTACTTGCATATTGGTTATATGATAATTATTGTTAACGTCCCACTGATTTTACCAAGAAATGAGATTTATTTTCCATATAGACATTTAATAAAAGCTAGCATATAAATACTGAGAGAATGAAAAACACCCTTACTCTTTTTTATCAAGTGATATAACATTTTGATATTAGCACCCATGTAGCTAGTGTATATAATATTTTTTCAGTTATTAAAATCATTACTAGTGAATAATGCATTGTGAAAAATCATTGCAAAACAATCTGTAGCCTTTCAACTCACTTCTTTCATGTCATTTCATTCAATTTAAACCTGTTTGACATTGTCCAAGTTAACCAGTTGCTCTCTTCTGTTCAGCACCTACTGGTGGCAACTCGTAAATCAACGTCTTGTCCAGAAGCATGAAGGACCTCATTAAATCTATTTTTATGTGAGGTAACAGATCTCCAAATTAACCTTTCTTTAAAAATAAAATAAAATAAGATAGTAAAGGTCAGCCTTTTTGTACAACAAAGTTTGCTGACCACAGAGATTTTCAAGCCTGATGGCACACTTGACTGCACGGTTGTCTCATCATTTTGGCAGTGATCTGTTTGATGCCAGCAAGGGATGCAAAGACTCTGTCTGAAATATGTTAACATATAGATTTTTTTTTTAAGTAGGAAGTGAGAAATGGAAGAGAAGAAGTCTTTAAATTCATTTTTTTTCCAACAGCAGTAAATTATTGATGTGAAACGACTTTTGCTAATAATTTGGGGGGAGAAGTACTCATCTCTCCACTCACTTGCCAACTCTTTGAATGGCAGTACAATCTTGCATTTTATGTTTGATTTATTCTGTTTGAATTGTCTTTATTTTACTAATAGGTAAATACAAATAAATATATTTTGACACAATAGTTGCAAAAAGACTAGGTAAGAATGTCATGTCTTACTTGAACATGGACTGTTAACAGGTTAAGGCAATTAATTAGACCTCTGAAGGCAAAAACTAAGCCTATATATGCTGGTAGTCATAATGATTCAGGTATGTCTGAAGATGTAGGGAAAATTTATTTTAAACACATTACTTTTTCAGTATAAGGTATAGAAGCTAATGTACTTCCAACAGAAATCAGGAATATAATTCACCTACATTATACATAAGACAAATGACAAACATTTCCAAAATTTGCAAATGGGAATGTCTACAAATAAAAACACTTTAGTAACATCAAATAAAGGCAGAAGAAAAAGATAATAAAGCATTAAGAAGAAAAATGAAGATGCTAAGTGTACAAATAGCATTTTAGTAACAACATAATTACAGCAACATCTATACTTTTGAGTTTGAGTGTGTCTTATAGAGAACTAAATTCTGATTATAAAATGTCAAGTAATGGACAGTGCAGAGTGCAAATATTTGTAGCAAGGTGCAGGAGAATTTAATTATCACATTGGTTAAAACTACTGCTGCGCTGAACCAGATTAATTTTTTGTTGTCATTTTTATTTCAGTTTACAGAATTTAAATAACAAACAATATGCTTCCAATGAAAGAGTGCATTTTATGGTCAAGGTGGGTTCTTCCCCTTTTTGTCATTACCTAGTAGAATATGTTTGCATTAGTTAAAATATTTGGGGGTTGGTTCTGAAAACCTGCTCAATGTTGAACTTGATTGAGCATCTGTGACATAAAATCACACCAGGGGACAATGTGACTCATTAAAAACCTACCTATAATATCTAAGTGGAAAAAAATTTTATTATCATGGGCATTTCAATGGAGAGATTATATGCTGTATATCTTATGCTGTCAGTACTAAAATGACTCTGACATTTAAAAATCATAGATAACTAAAATATTGGTGCAATAAATTCTTTATTAAACATCATATTGTTGGCTAAAAAAGAAGGAAAAAAAATCACAGTTAATGTTGGCTTAGGTGAGTGAACAGATTAATTTATGACTTTGTTAAATAGAGGAAAATGAAAACCAGGAAATATTCTTTGTGTGAAAAACTGTAATGTAAAATCTCTCTCAGGAAATTAAAAACCCATTTTACAAACTCAAAAAAATATTCAAATCCAAACCCTGAAATGATTCTTTCAAGTTTGTGCTGAAAACTGCCTTAGAGAGGAAACAAAAAGCCCTGTTAAATCGGTTTGAGAGGATGTGTATTAAAAACAACTGGAGGAGAGCGTAATTTGATGATAATGAGTATGTCTCAGCTAAGAAATTCAGAAAACTGAAGGGGCAGGAGGACACATTAGGGAGAAATCCGTGGCCAGCAAGTTTTGTGGGTTTTTTTTTTTTTTTTCCTTCAATGGGGCAGATGTTGGGCTGCTTGTTGTGGCTGTTAAGATGAAAAGGAATGAAAGGAATCCTAACAATGTTAACCATGTTTAGGCAAAAATAGAAGAATTCCCCAGAATAAGGCAGAAAATGCAGAAGTATTCAATAAATATTTATCTTCTGTACTCAGAGGAAGAGGAGGCAAAAAGGGCAGTTAGCTCATATGATAAAATATTTACTTTTTCTATGGAAATATTAAATTGTAGCTATTAATACTGGATGTTTTCAAGCGCTATGGCCAGATAACTTCATTCAGGAGTGCAGAAATTTGCAGTGAAACAACAGGTAGACATAAAGCAGATGAGTTAAGATTGCAAACACTGATGCCAATTTATAGTAAAGTTCAATTTATAATATTAAAAGACCTGGCGGAAGAGCTCTTCCAGTTGTTAATGTTGACTTCTATGAAGCTGTCTAACACTGGAAAACTTATAAAGAAAAGAAAGTAAGATAGTGCTGTTCCCTGTACTGACCACATATAATTTTACAAGGCTCACTGTTTTTCTGGCAAAATAACTGACTGATTGATGCAGGAATCGTTCATGTGAATTCTAACATTAACATTTAACATTCAGTGGCATTTTAGCATCAAGACTAATTAACCACTGAAGCCATCTCTATGGTTTTATGGAAGATTTTCAATCGCCAGAAGTTTTAATCATGATCTTTTCTTCAAAAATCAAGTTAAACCAGAAATGGTAGTTCTGTGGCCAGTGTTCTGTGTGCTTGCAGTGATATCTTTGAGTCTGACTTCCATTTGCAGCATGCAAGATATGCAAGACCATAAACCTTGGCAGGTTTACACCATGTTACAGTTGCATTCTTGATTTAAAAATCTTCATGAAGGAAGATACTAGGAAACTTCTTCTATAACGTCTATTTTATTTCCAGCAGCTGTTTGTAGGCTGTTCTTCTAGAGGCATAGTTAGAATAATTGATATAAAGCCTTTTGAGAGATGGTAAGGAATGTGATACTTCAGACCATCTGCAAAATGGTGGCCTTACAGTAAAAATGAAATGAATAAAAGAAGGACTAGGTACTCACTGTATTAATCTTTTTTTATCTGTCTATGATCTTTTTTCTTTTACCTGTAATAGAGCTCTAACCTTTAAATGTTCTCTGAGTTGAACAATTTTTCATGATCCAGCTGTCTCAGGATTGTTTTAGTTCAGTTTAATATTTCTTTTGATTCACTGCTGGGGGTTTTTTTGAGCTATTGATGGGATTTAACTCCTGTGCAGACAGGGGTTAATAAATCATTATTTGAATAATTATAAAATGATTCCAGTTGAATAAATGAATATGACCTCATTAGAAAAAAACTCCTAAGGCCACTGGTTTTTTCCAACAAATAGCTGTTTGATGTTACTTTTCCAGACCCCTTCTCCCAATAAAATAGAAACATACCAAATCTCTGTTTCAAAAGATTAAAAAAAAAAAGCTTAATTGAAGCATATTGATGTTTTCTTGAACTATTGATGTAACAATTTTCCCCCTACGTTGCTATAATGGGAAATACAGTTTATTTTTAAGGATGAGACTTCATACAATAGGTAAGCCAATCCAATATCCCTATGCATCAGAATGGGATGATCCCATCCCACTTGACTCCAGCCAGATGCTGTGGCCATTTGTTTTGCAGACTTAGCACTTAATTACACAGAGCATGTCGGTTCACTGGATGATCCAGGGGTGATGGTTGATGCTAGCGTACACTATGCTGGTACTGCCTTGATCCTGAGTCTTGCTATGTGGTGGCTGTTATTTCTTTGTATTGGGCAAGGCTTTCATCCAATTTCTTAATGATCTAGCTGAGGCCATTGAGCCAGCACAGTATTTATTCCCTGTTCCTCTCCCCACCCCCTCTCCCCCCAATTTCTTTGGATAGCTTCCTGAAGATTTAGTAGCTTGAACTTGCTCCCTGCAGAGTCAGACGAACAGCACAGTTGACAGAAGACAGGAGGCAGGGTTTGGAGAAGATGGACATAACTGCAGCAGCACTACATATTTTAATGTCAACTTTAATGGAACTGTATCCTAACCCTGAAAAAAATTACATCACCAGCCAGCTGAACCAACTGACCCTGCAGCTGTACAGGCTGATCTAACAAAAGGGGGAGGAGGGAGGCAGGCAGGAATCCATGGCTTCAAGGGGTGGGAAGTGGGACCTCCCCTTTTGGCAGCCTTAGACTGGCACAGCTGTAATATGAAACTGTTTAAGGTTTACTGAAGAATCTGGAAGTGTCTGATTCAGTTTTACATCATCTAATTTGTGCTCACGTGTACTTTCTCATCACTCATTGCAATTCGTATTTACATTACAAAATTATTTGTGAGGCAGAGAAAGGAAGAAATGAGTTCAAAACCAAAATTTATAAGTGCAAGTAGGACTTTCCATAAATAATTAACCTGTCAAAATATCTACTTCAAAACTAAATGTAAATTTATTTGGCATCCTGATAGTGTCCCCAAGACCCCTGTACTCCTTCTGGTAGTATACATAGCTCATTGTACTGTTGTACCTTCTTATTTGACCTACCTTTCCTAACAAGGCACAAGGCATAACAGCAATTCACTATCTGTTCACTTATTTGTTCCACCTGTCTTTTCCTAGGCTTCAGAAACTGGGTCTCCAGTTAGAGAGAAGAGGTAGATCTTACCATTTTGATCTGGTGCTTGGATCAGGCAGGTAAGGGCCATTAAACAGGAGGGAGCAGGGCAGTTATGTCTGACACAAGTTATTCCTGCTCCAGAGTGTCACACGCCTCTTTCCTTTACTGAGTCTCTTTTGTGTCTGTTTAACCGTCATTCGGATATTTCAGAATGACACCTTTGTTTCCACAAGCTTTCTTAGCGTTGCTGATGTCCATATAGGCTCCCAGCTGAGTGGGTGTGCTGTCAAACTATCCAGACGTCCTCATATGTATGAGCAATGCATGGGACTTCACAAGTTTTGTTCATTGAAATGCGCAGGAGCTGATCTGCTTTGGGTAAATCTGACGGTGTCGGGACAGATCTAAGGAAAAGCAGCTCATTCTGTTAGCTTGTTTATTCTGGGTGCCATTATAATTTTCAAGCCATAGAAAGAGTGACTGAATTCAGCCTAGTCTAGCTCACTAGCCTTGTCTGGTATAACGTAGCTTTCTGAACAGGTTATCCAGAAAAGAATCTTTTATTAGGGAGGGTAATATAACACAGACTTGTTGGGAAGCTACGGTTTTAACTTCCTATTAAGGAGGCTTTTAGTACTTAGCTTTTAATACTTAAGTTTGTAGTTTTCCAGATTACCACCTCCTTGTCCTTAGACAGATACTGGAACACCCATTTTAGAGCTGAGGTAACTGTATGTTCGTGTCCTGGTTTCAGCTGGGATAGCATTAATTTTCCTCCTAGTAGCTGGTATAGTGCTGTGTTTCAGATTTAGTATGAGAATAATGTTGACAACACACCGATCAACTGTTTTAGTTGTTGCTAAGTAGTGCTTACACTAGTCAAAGACTTTTCAGCTTCCTATGCTCTACCGACTGAGAAGGTTGGAGATGCACAAGAAGCTGGGAGGGGACACAGCTGGGACAGCTGACCCAAAGTGGCCAAAGGGATATTCCATACCATATGATGTCATGCTCAGTATATAAACTGGGGGTAAGCTGGCTGGGGGGCTGCTGCTCAGGGACTGGCTGGGCATCGGTCAGCGGGTGGTGAGCAATTGCATCGTGCATCCCTTGCTTTGTATATTCTTTTATTATTATTACTGTTTTATTTTATTTCAATTATTAAACTGTTCTTATCTCAACCCACAAGTTTTCTCACTTTTACTCTTCCAATTCTCTCCCCCATCCCACCATGGGGGGAGTGAGTGAGTAGCTGTGTGGTGCTCAGTTGCCGCTGGGGTTAAACCATGACAGTCCTTTTAGAAGTAAACCTGTTCCAACATGGCCTTACCCATGGTTGCAGTCCTTCCAGGGGCATACCTGCTCTGTCATGGGCTTAGCCATTGCCACATGCTTTGAGGTGCTCCAGCATGACCTCATGCACAGCCACAGATGCTTCAAGGTATACCTGCTGCAGCATGGGCTTATGCTTGGGCCACAAGCCTTTCAGAGGTATACCTGCTGCGGCACAGACATAACCACGAGAAAACTCTTTATCTTGTCATGGAGCATTTAGGAGGGAATAGAGAAATCTGAGCTCACCCTCTGAGCTCGGCAGCCAACTGCTTTAGCATGTCCAACATAACTATCGTCTTGCTATTTTCTCTGGATCCTATATTCACCTACCTCTGCCTGAGGCCTGAGCCATTATACCTGCAGAAGTGTTTCTGCCCTTGCTGTGAGGTTATACAGCCCTATCACACATATCTTTTCACACAGAAGGACTTTTCTGCTAGTACTGAATTGCTTCAAGTAGATTTCCCATAGCAGAAGAGAAAAGAAAAAGATGATGTAATTCAGTGAGAAGAGGAATTGCAGCAGTCTCTTGAAGTAAGCAGAGTTCCGTTTATACTTGGTTATGTATGGGTACTCCTGGACTCTGGAAATAAGTATCTATATTTCTGTATATATGTATTTAAGTGTCTATTTGTAGCTAAATGGGACTTAACACAGTAGTAGTGTTTGCAGCTATACACATTTGGCTATGAACTTTCTCAGTACCATGAGGTAAGAATTCTCAAATGCTATGCACCACAAATACTGGTGTACTGCTTGTACACCCATAGAGCTGAGTTAATTTATGCGGCATTTCACTTAGCTGTTTATATCAGTTAATCATACTTTGTCATTAGTTCTCTACATTTGTCATTCTATATGCCCCCCCCCCCCAGCTTCCCATATTATTCACAGGAAATGTAGGTTTACCCATCAAGAAGTGCACTGTTACTTATATATATATATATATATATATAATTATACATAGAGAGAGAAATAAAATGAACTTTCAGATTATTACAGTCAATATGCTTCACTGAAATTACCACTTTTCACTGGCAACTTAGCAAAACACAAGGAAAGAGGTATAGGTGAATCTAGAATGTTCTGTAAGTTTATCTGCATGTAGGCTACTGGTTCACAACTAGATTTATTTTGCTTTATTTTGCAGCTCTAGGCACAAATACAGTAGGATTGTTAATGCACCATCTTTTAAAAAACCAAAACTTCCAAATTGGTTTTCATTTCTAGGATCAGTTGAGCACCACAAGAATGTGTGTAAAAGAAAGTATATAGGTAAACAAATAAAGAATATTGATAGCAATATGACTGAACTCTTTTCTCTGTCTTTTTTTTCTTTTGCATGTGTGGCATGGTATTTTGTTTGGCAAGGTACTTTAAGAACAGGTGGTAATTTGGGGATGAGAAATGGTGATTCAGCTAGGAGGCCCTTCCTCCTGTAGTTACAAAACACAGCGAACTGAGAATGTGGTACTGCATAAAGCTGGGGTTGGGAGGGATCCCTGGACCTCATCAGGTCCAACCTTCTGTTGAAAGCAGGGCCTTAGACTTAGATGATCCAGGGCTATGTCTCAAACAGAGATTGAAATAATTTCCACCAAGGGAGATCCCACCTCTTATCTGGGCAACTTATTCCAATTTTTAATTGTTCTTATAGTGAAGTTTTTTTCATATCCAGACAGAATATCCCCTGAAGCAGCTTGGACCTGTTGCCTCTTGTCCTGTCACTGTGCACCCTTGTGAAGAGACCGCTTCTGTCTTCTCTATAACCACTTTTTAGGCATTGGGAGACCGTGATTAGCTCCCTCCGAGCCGTCTCTTCCCTAGACTACATGAATCCCTTCTTCCAACCTTTCTTCATGTGGCAAGGTCTCCAATATTTAAATCATGCTGATGGCTCTCCACCAGACTGACTCCAGCTTGAGCTGGAGGGACCAAATTCTTGATGTTTTTCTACAATCATTGCCTTGAAAGTATTTTAAGAGGGCAATGTATATAACTTTGTGAAACCTGTCAGTTTAGTGCTATGCTGTGTGTGTTACCATATACATTGTTTAAAGCTGTGATTTATGTAGTCTTTGTGTATGTCCTAAATAGGCTATGAGACTGTATTTATTTTATGTAAAGACATCTACGTTTTGGTGCAACAGTTAGCAGAGTTAAGGCATTTTAATTATATATGTCCATGCTTTTTCTTTTGTACTTTATATGGTGTGGGTACCAGGGTTTGGAGGGGTGGGAGGGCTAGATGTTCCCTTTTTTTTAAAACAAAGAAAAAGGGAAAAACTATTCATTTGCTCTTATGTTTCCCACAATGCAAAATGGCTGTTGTACCAACTCGTGCTGAACAGTGAGCAGTGGTTTTAAATAATCAACTAGATAATTGAACATATTTTGAAGCACGAACACGGCATCAGTAGGGTTGTGTACTGGAGTTGAACTACAATCCCAGAAGTAATATAAAAGATTTTTTTCAAGTAAATCCAACAAACAAAATTGTGCTATCGTCTTAAGACAATGACTGATGGCATTTGTATTACTTATATATCCTAAACTCCGATGTTCCCTGACTCACATTAACCTTTTTCACAAGGATCACAAATCTTCAGAGGATCTCCTATATCTATGTAATTTACTCTCTGTCAAACATATAAAACAAATCTCAGTAATACTTTCTGTTAGGGGAGAAAAGGAACTTGGAAAGGAAATCTCTATCGTGGCTGGCCCTGCAGTTTGTCTGTCCAGATCAGACAGGTGTGAAAATCCTTGTTTCAACACCCATAACCATGGTTAGACTGATTCTTGGTTAAATACATTAGCTCAGGGAGTCTGTTATGGTTTTGTTGTGGGTTGNTCACAAGATTATTGATAGAGACTTTTTAAAATTGCATGAAATAAGCCAGGGTAAGACTAAGCATGTATGAATTTGATATTTTTGTCTATAGAGCTACTGGGTTTTGGTTTTAGCTCCCTTTTAAAAATAAAATCAGCAGAAATCCGGGGCAACAAAATATTTGGGAAAGTTTTAACTCTCTTAAGTACTTTCTTAATTGTTGCTCTTTTTTATTTCTTGTTACTGTGCCAGGCTTCACTTTGTGAATTGTAGCTTATCCTACTTCCTTTATAGTTCTAGGTCTCCCCTATATCTTCTCCATATTTCCTGGTTTGTAACACAGATCTTTGCTTCTGAGTAGGTCATTTTTAACTTCCCAGGTACTTATATGATGTTAGAAATATTTCTGTATGATGACTAATGGTGCAGGTATTTTATCTATGTCCTTCTTCTTGCTTATAAGCTTATTTTTGTCCTTTTTGCTATACAAGAACGTCTATCTTTGCCTTACAATGTAATTATTTTAAACATATGTTCATCCATAGTTTTGAATCTGTTGGCATTACAGACTAGAATTTGACAGCTGGGTAAGTCCTATTTAAGAGCATATTTTGCTAAGAACTACTTCCTGCAAAGAAAAACAGAAAATATATAAGGTCCCATTTAAACCAAAAAACTGAAAGAGAACAACTCTTCAGCACCGAATTTCCTAAACTTCCTTTCCAATACATAATCAAAACCTTGGAAAAGTCATTTGGGATTACACCCATAGCTTCATTCCAGACTGCTGCTCTTTTTTGCGTTTTCTCTGTATTAGGAGGAAATCTGTGTTCCCCTGTGTTTAGATTAAAGACTAGTTTTGGTAGCGGAGTAAGATGTAGTCTTTCACCACTATGAGGAGATAGGTTAAATGCCTCGTTCGGGGAGTATGACCTGTGTAAAATCCAGCGTTTAATCGCAGTCCTACTTACACCACTTAGTTACAGTATCACCAGACCAATTATAACAACATCCAGGCTTATCAGAAGTCTGGGCAGAACAAAGTCCAGCGCTATTCACTTACCTAGAAGTTGCAGTAGTTCAAATTTGAGAGCTCTGAAAACAACTGCATTGCTGCTGCTGTTATTGTAGCTGGACTGTGGACAAATGTAATTTTAGTCTCTGATGCTGTCAGTCTGGCATCTTTCACAAGTAGTGACTTTATTATATAAAAATTTAATCTGTCTGCCATATCTTACAGGGTGGTTATGTAGAAAACGATGCATTTAAAAAAAAAAATAAATTGTTGTTAGAAGAGAATTAGGGCAAAGACTCCTAAAAAGTTGTTAACTCTGGGAGAACAGACTTTTGAAAGCCATTCCACCAGTGCACAGTGCCAAACTCCTGTATTGAAAAGTTTTGGCTGAAATACTGGGACATATAGATAATATGGTCCCAGAAAACTTGCCAAGGAAACTGCAGTCAGAAATGTAGGAAACTGTCCAAGATTAGGCCTCAAACATGCTGCATTCATTACCAGCAGCTGTGCATATAAGAAGTGTTTCTGTATACCACACAACCAAAACCACTGTGGCCTGTCACTGTCATTTTTATAGCAATTTGCTGACTTTAAGAAACAGGAAAACATTTAGCTAAAACAGAAGTTGAAACGACTGACAGAAGATAATTTAAGGGAATTTTAATGGCTACTGAGTGTGTACCGTAGAACTATGCTGAAGTGTGCATATATTTAAGATTTTACTTCATGTAATAAAACTCACGAAGAAAATTTAAAAATTGTGTTGATAATAGTTTAATGTTTACTGTAAATCACAGTAAACATTTTAATCTTAAATCTTCTAATCTAAATCTTAATCCTCTAATCTAAATCTTAAAAAGATTCCTTAAAAAGCCAGAAAGGGGAAACTGATACAACAGTGTTGTTATTATTTTGAGCATCAGGATTTTAAGTTATTGACATTTTCTTTTAAGATAAATTCAAATATGCCTCCATTAGGGGGAGTTACACATTCATCACTAAGTGCTTCAGATTTTCTCTTGGATGTTTTTGTTTCCTTTTAAAACACTCTGTTACTACTAGTACCACCTTGTTCCTCTGTAGTGGGACACATTTTTAACTTGTTTAATCAGCATGCAAAAATTTGCAGCAAAGAAGAAGGTCCAACTTTATCAATTTCTGAATACTTCAGGAGAAAAACCCTATTATAATAGTAAAAAATATCTTTATTAATTGGAGGATTTCCCAGAATGAAATATAGATCATAAGATTTCAAAAACCTGGAGCAAAATTCTCTCTCTCAAGCAGTTTTTCCTTTGCNGCAGGAGAGTTTTAAATAGCAATGTGACCCTTGTGCTGGATGTTAGTATGAGTGTTATCAAAAAGGCAAAGAATACTGATGGACTTCAGCCGATAAATTCTCGTGCCAGGCTTTAGAGGATAATAGTTTTAGATGAGGTATTGAAATCATGTAGTTACATGCC
>WAAD01022404.1:48765-103968 GCA_013389945.1 Fregata magnificens
CTCTACAAAGACACCCCCGTGTCCCCAGCTCCACACTGCAGCACAGAGCTACCTAAGAAGGCGCAGGGCCAGCATAGCTCTGGTACAGTTTAGGTTGGAAACCACTAATCCAGACTGTTAGACCAAGACATTAAATATTAAAATAAAATATTATTATAAATTGAAATATTATTAGCATTTACTGAAATAGTTCAGACTCTNCATGTTTCAGAAGGAGATTGACTGAGATGCATTGCTTCTGTAGACAAATTCCCTGCGATTTTTACAGCTACAGCACTAGTAGGTCTTCACATGCCTACAAGAGTAAATCAGCTTTTAAAGAGTTAGTGTATTTGAAACTAGCAATCAGCTTTTTGCCTTTTTTTAATGTTTTTATTACAAACATCTGTAAACTTTGAAGTGCTGTCTACTGGAGCAGAGTTCCCCAAAACAGACCTCTTGTTTGTGTTTAATGTGTCTAATACCTTGCTTGGTCCTTCTCAGGTCGGGAACTCTTAAAATCATAAGGTAACAAAATGTTTCTTTATTTTACGGGTTATGGTGATTTTAATTGCAGGTACCATTCAGATGGTCAGCATTTGAGGATTGTTATCCTTTTCATTCTATGAAAAGCCTTGAGAAAGGGGAAAAAAACATTTACTAATAGAGTTGTTACTGTTGTTCTGAGGCATCCTCTTCTGTCTTTCATACTTCATAATTGATCGCAAGCACTCAAATGCGGTGATTTTTTTTTTTCCTGTCACGAAACACTCTTGAAAGAAGGATTTGGAAAGCAGTTTTGCAGGAAGCGGCGTAATGGGAATATTTTAAACTCGTTCATTCACATAAAGGAAAAGGATGTTTCAAGTCGTTAATTGTCTTTGTAACATATGAATAATAAAATACTACGAACACTATTAGGCAGCTGACTACAAGCTAATTTTTTTGGATAGCAACAGGTTACAAGTGTGGCTACGTTTCAAATCACAAATAGGTATAATATTTATGACAATAAATGAAGTAAAAGCAGTAGTCCTTGCCATCCCTTAGAGAATATTGAACAGTTTAACCCTAAGAGACTTAGAAATCCAAATGTAATGGGATATGCTGGATCCTGGTAAGGTACATTCCTCCTATATTTCCTAGTAAAATTTAAACATAATCTGAGTAGTAGTTTTAATACTTGTCTGTGACTGATGTTAAAACTTGCACCTTACATGTTAAGATGTTAAAACTCGTATCTGTAGCCAATAAAATAATATTTGATAATATGAGTGGAAAATGGGTAATAAAATGACATTCATTAGTAATGAACAGAATTTAAATGTGTAGGTCTCCAAGGACAAGAAAAATGTTTTCCTTTCATCATTTCTAAAAGGCATTTTGTGTAACGCCAAAATTCCTGCATGAATAGGTATAAAAAATCGACTAGTCAGAAAGTTGGACTAGTCAGCTGAAATATTTTGAGTAGACAATATTTTTCTTCATGCCGTAGAGCTGTGGGAGGAATTGCAGACACTGGATTCTTGAATATAGGATAAAACAATCTTAAAATTGTTGAAGAATCTGTGGCTTAGTAGCCTGTGTAAATTTACTTTAATACTGTAAAATGATGCATTTGTTAGTATGTAGAGTAACAGCATTTTGATTACAAACTTAAAGTTTGTAAATACCAAGAATATGTTAAAACCGTGGCACCTTTTTTTAACTGTAAAAGATCCTGACTGGCTACTGCAGATAGATTTCCAGAATGAAACAGTGGATCGCTTCTTGTTAGAGGTTATAAGTTCAGAATTATTGCATAAAACATGTTAAGGATATAGTGAAGAAAAACATAAGCTGTTTGCTGGTACTTCTGGTAGACCATAGCTCTTATAGGAACACACATTACGGGCTTGCTTTTCCCAAAATGTTTGTCAGCAGAGGTGTATCAGCAAGCCCTGCCGCCTGTTCACAGTGATAGAAGCATCTACTATTTCAGTGAAAGAATTTTTGCTTCCATAGTTTTAACTGAGTTCTTTTTCTGCTGCTATTGATATAATTGTATGTATGGTAGAACGTTTACTGGCATAAATGTGTATATTTAGAGGTGTCATTACTTGTTTCCCCATTTCTATTAGGAAAACTAGTCTACCATCACATGCATGCTCATCTGTTTCTTGCAGTTTTTATAACAAATAGTAATCTCTAAGTGGTAAATATTTTGTCAACTATTTCACATTATTATTTTCCCTGGGAACTTTGTGGGGGTATTTTAAACCAAGAAAAAAACTAATCGGTTATGCAAAGAAAATACTGAGGGTGGGCGCACACACACAAACGTTGTCAATTAAACCAAAGAAGTATTACCCTATCCTCCTTAAATGTAATGAGTTTACTATAGGGGTGCTCCAGTGACTTAAAACAGGTGCTTGCAGAGAGAAGCTGAGCTTTTGCATATTATGTTTTCTCCCACATACGCTATCACAGTTATATCCAGCCCTGAAAGTCTTATCTCCACTATATTGGCAGTTCAAACTAAGTTTTGTCCCTAAAGCTTTTCAGTGCAAAAAACCCCTCCTGAGCTAAATCCTGGTTTAACTCTGGTTCAGCTGGCTGCCTGGGATAGGGTGGAGGGTTGTAGCGCATGGAGGAGGAGGATGAAAGTTGAAGTTCATGTTGCTGTGCTGTAGTAAGGATGAAGTACCTGGATTTACAAGTTTATCTAATGATGGTCCATGGATGCTGTGCTACTAGTTTGTGTAGTACATGCTGTTTATCATGGTGGCTAGCATAGCTGAGAAAGGCATTGATGACAAACTCTTGTTTGAGATGTACTTGGTGTAGGCATTGCTTATCTCTGTTATGAAAACATTTTCTGGCAGGATTTGTCTGTGTTTGATTTCTTTAAATCATGGCTGTAAAAAAACCCAGGACAAATCCAAGTAGCTGGAACAAGGTGCTATTTCAGAGTTTGTATAATTATTTGTAGCACAGTGAGCTGGCCTGTATTTATTTCAGAAATATGCTTAAAATATGTTTAAAATGAGAAGAAAATAGCAATACGTCCTCAAGTTAAAACCTCTTCAATGCGTGCAGTTTACATTTAATATCTTAATGTGCTATGCATTCATTAATTTCATACAAAAACACCATCTGTATAAAAAAGATCAAATAAAATAACTGCTGTTTTTTCCTCATATTGAACAAGTAGTTGCCAGATAGCATACAGCAGGAAGAGCAAACGCCTTCCCACTCTTTCCCCAACCTCTGGCATCTGGGGTACAGTTTTCTCTTCCATTCTCTCCTTACCGGTGTGGTACTGGGTAGGGTGATTTTTTTTTTCACTAAGGGGTAGCTGGTTGTGTATTTCTGAGCTGTGCTTAACTCCCTGATTGCATTTTGTTAGCTGTGTTATCCGTTCTTACTGGCAGGGGGGAACAACCCCCCAAGAGGAGAGGTGTGACCCAACGTACTTCATGCTGGAAGCTCCCTTGAAGTGGCCTGAAGGCTGCGTGCTTTTTTTCCACGTCTTGTTCTGAAATCTTCCTGATTTTCCTATCCCTTCTCCTTCATATCTGCTCTGATTTTTTACTTCCTTATTTTTTCCTCGTGGGCTTTTTTGGTTGCTTGGTTGGTTGGTGAGTTGTGTTGTTTTGTTCCTCACCCCAGACTTGGGCTCTTTTTTGGCTCCTCTTTACCGTCTCACTGGAGCCAGCAGTGCTTTTGGTTTGGGCTCATCTGTGACTGGACTGGACCGCTTAGTTCTGGTTCAGACCAGTGGCTTGACAACTAGACATATTTTTGAAGCAATATGTGCTGGTTTAAAGGGGAGAGCAGGAGAAAGGCTTGGGGCACCTCTGGAGCTTCAGGGAGATGTGAGCAGCAATGTCTTCCCTCCTTCAGTCTTCCTCTCCATCCCTACTTTCTTCCCCAGCTGATAATCGCATTTTTGTTAGTTTGGTTTAGTCTCAGTGAAAACTTGAGGTCATGGGACAGGCTCCATTCCTCTTCAGGAAACAAAAAAACCCCTCAAACTGCCTTTCAGTTCAGTGCCCTGCTAGAAAACATACTGACTTATGGGACCGCAGATTTCCATATAGATCCTGTCTTGGGTGAAATAAGTGTGACCAGGCAGAGAGAAAAAGCTGTGCTTAGGCTGTCCTGTGAGAGTTGTACATACTGGCTTCAGCAGGAGCAGGACTGGTTGCAGGATTAACTTTAAAGAAGTTCCTCACTACTTAATCCACAGCAGCTGTTGACGTGGTGTTTGGTGCATCTCCTTTTACTGTTACTGCTCTTCTGCTCAGTCCTGGCCTTTCCTAATCCAAAGTCAGTATTGGTGTGGACGGCAAGGTTGGAAAATACTGATTTAGGAAATGAAAGGTAGCTTACTTGCTATCTTGAGGAACCAGGACCTTGGCACTTTGCACTGGAACCTATATGTTTATGCTTTGCGCTTTCAAGTTGATGTGGGAGGAAGGATCAAATCCTCTTCAAATTTCAGATAATTATTAAGTAGCTTATTCTAAGATTAAATTTGCATTCTTAAAGGAAAGCTATGAGCCTTGAAATGTTTCAATTAGTAATACTTTTTGGCTTCAAAATGGTTTTGGTTTACCTGTGAGCACCTCTAAAGAGATACTGTGGAGGTTGTGGCTAATTATGAGAACTGCATATTAGCATTGTAATTGGCTAGCTTTGCCTTCCTCAAACAATTAAAAAACCAAACCCAAACTTCCTGCACAAAGTCTATGTCTGTGAAGTAAATAAGATGAATCCTAAAAGGAAGGTGTTTATTAAGACTGAATTATAAATGATTGGCATATATCTGAGAAGTTACAATTTCAGTATCCCAATTCTAGAACTACTTTATGATTACTTCCCTTTTTGCTTCAAAACCTGACCAGGAGCATAGAATGACTGGCATAAAATAAAATACTGTGTTTTGTTTGCAAATAAAGGTGGGTGGTATGCTAGAAAATGAAGATATCCAACTGAACTTTACATGCTTCTCAAATAACTGCAGTGCTGCATAGATCTGAACAAAAACGTAGTACTTCCAGTATCTTTGAGGATACTGTTTCAAGGTGGCTTTTATTTAGTTTCTAGCTTGCCATTTACTCGTAACTGCTTCCCCAGCTTGTCACCCACAGTTTCAGGGCAGCTCACACTGCTGCTTCTAGCTGCTTGGCAGACCTGCAGGCTACCCAAGGCTTTATGTTTATCAAGCATTGTCCTGTTACTCTGTCCTGCTGGTTGAAAATATTAGGTATGAAGTATGGTTCCTGCTTACGTCAATAAAATTTTGGCAAAGGCCCCACCTACACCGGCAGCGTAAGAAATGCTAACAAGATTTTGTGCACAGGTTCAAATCCTTTCTATTGTATAGGAGCTCCCCATATGAGTGTAATAGGCAAGATTTTCAAAGAAGTCTGTGCTCAGGGACAGGAGAGGATAAGAAAGGAGAGTTGTACTCCCCATTACTACCCTAAATCTTGGGGTAGGCTTGAGCCAATCTTGAGCTAACAGTTCACTGCTGCCAAAAAACATAACCAAGAAGGAGACAGGTAGGGGGAAAAAGGGCATGGTTTTCTGTTGGGTTAGCAAGTCAAATCAGCTCCCCATGGAGATAGATGGGTAGTAAGGGGCAGGGGGGCAGGAATGGCTGGCTGGAGCAGGGGGAAGGTAGAGTGGGGTGTCCCCTTTTCAGTGGCAAACAATGAGAATAGCTGAGCCTTAAACTGTAACTTCAGCCTTTGATTGCAGCACTGATGTCTAATACCTGTGATCTTTTAAAAACCTGCATCCTGTTTGGCATCTTTTTTAGCATTCAGCTGAAGACATTTGTGGTGACAGAATGGCTTGAGTTACTGCAGCGTGATGTCTGATTTTGTGCCCCACATCAATCTCTTGTTCTTTAAGGTTTTTTCCTTGCACTTGGAATGTCTGTAGGACACAGTCATATTAGTTAAACACGTACATTGATGGTTGCAGTATCAGTGAAAGTGAAGGTTTCAGTGCTGACTTGCAGTGTATTTGCTATTTATTTACTTTTCGGGCTACCCAGTGGGATATGAGAGTGAACTTGTCCTGCTCTTATTTGAGCCTCAGTATGCTTACTGTGCACATTTGTGCAGTAACTGTGAAGAAAAAATCACTACAATAGACTCGTAAACCTGAGCAGCTCTAGGGGCTTTCTCCGCAGAAAAATAAAAGGAGTCTATCCCAGTCGCCCTGTGAGTTTGCACTCTGTGGCTTGTTGCTACTGTGCCGTGGCAGCACAGGAGCACGGTCCTGCCTGAAAAACATGCTGCAGTACAATCTGGCCTGCAGCCGGTCCTCTCCCCAAAACCCTGCCACTCAATCTTGTCCGCCTCCTGCTTTCGGGGGCTATTTCCTCCTTACAAACACCTCTCAAAGAGCTGCACAAAGCGCATGCAGGCAAGCACTTTAAAATAACATGGCTCCTTTAATAGCTCGTCTTTAGAGCAGAGTGAGATGAGCTAAGCTTCTTGATTTTCACAGAGCTGAATGTTTGCCCAGTTCCTCTGTAGCATACACCCTGAAGGAAAAATGACAGTCTGCAAACACTTTGGCATAGCTAGATGCTGTGTAAGTGTCATACAGTATCCACAGTTGGTTACTCACAGGTTATAAGGAGGCTGCTTTTTGTTAAAACTGCGCTGCTACTTGCTTGTTGTTCCTTGAAAAGAATAATTGTATTGCTTGGCTTCAGGTACCGCTTGTGTACTTCTATTATTTGCTACTCATAATTGTGCATGTTTGTAGTAAGAGATAGTTTCCTATTTCTATGAGAGATGATGAGGAAGTGTTTTGAAAGAATGAGAAATGAAAGGCCTAAACCTTTATTCAAAAAAAACCAACAAAAAAAAAAGCTTTGCTCTCAACGTATGAGTCTTTTTGCCGTTGGCCCCTCAACCTTGCTGCTATAGTGATTTTAAAATCTCTTGGACAAAACTGGGAAATGATGGGCAAAACTGGACAGTGAACCAATGAAGAATTCATTGCTTTTTTTTTCTTTTTTTAATAAACAAAAGGTTTTATGTTGAGTCATCCCTGCTCTCTCCTAGCACTTCATTTTGTGCAAGTCTGCAAGGGAGATGGAGAGAGGGCAAAAATCAGGGAAGCGGTATCATCTAATCCTGTAGCCTGCCAGGGAGGAAAGGCTGGGCAGAAGGAATGCGTGCACTCCCGGTGTGTTCCTTTAAGGTAGTGCAGCTTTACTATTTACGAACCAAATGGATATTTAAAAGAGAAGATGAGTAATGGAGAACATCGGCTCAAACCTACTGTGGCTGTTTGAAATAAGGCTTATCTGATAAACAGAATCTCTGAAAGGTCATTCTGCATTTTAGCGAGAGCCTGCAGTAAAACAACTAATTGATTTAAAACTTGTCTTGAGAGGTCAGGTTTGTTCCTCGTATTGTTAAGAGTGAGAGCTATTAGATGTGACATGAGGCTGTACAGCCTTTTTGGGAGCGAATCCCTGCTAAAAGACCTCCTGTTAACAGTGTTACAGGAATATGCTCTTGATGCATGCACCTGTAGACCAGTGGGTAGGGACAGCACACTGCCTCTTGGCACCACTGAGCCTGTACTGGTGGTTGTTCTGAAGCTTGCTTGAATTTTGAACGAGTGCGTGAATGTCTTCATCTTGAAGTTAAGTTTGTTTCAAAGTAGATAATGCCCTAAGAAGCTTATTTCTTCTGATATCATTTAGCTTCAACTATTTAATTAATTTTACTGATAGTGAAGGAGAGTGAGTGTGATATGGCAGCAAACCAACTAGTTTTTATTTAGAGAACATATTAATAATACTGAGCAAAGAATTGAAATGTCTGATGCGGATCCCTCTTCTGCAAAGCACCAAGATACAGTGTGTCTTTGGTGCAATATTTGTATTTCATCGCCTTTGCTGAGATTCAAATAAAGTGTAAAGTTAAGAATATGCTGAACTGTTTTGCAGAATTAGATGGGAGATAAACACCAGCTTTAGTGCACTGAGAGGTACCTGTTTATTGATAAAGCTAAGATTGCTGTCAGCAGATAAAATTTTATATTTTCCGCAACACTCTCCATTTCCCAATTTTAATATAAAATGCTTTCAAAAATGGAACTTTTAATGTAATTTGACTCAGCTGAGGGGAGGAAACATTAAGAAACAAGAAAAAAGTGAAGAAATTTTTTTTAATTTCTTTTTAACTTTTTTTTTTTAGCTTGTTTGTACTTGACTGTTGGTTTGTAGTGAATCATCCACTCTGTTCCTCACTAGATGACAGAGCTGCAGTCGGGAGATATTAACTCTTGCTCTTAATTGAGTGCAGGATGAACAAGGCAACTCCATGTGTAAAAGGTAATTCTTAGTAAAGTAGGAGATATTTGTAAAGAGAGTAGATAGTCTGGATAAATTGCAGGTTCAGAGTAACTGTCGCCTTGTACTTAATATTTGCTGAGAGTATGTTAGGAAGCCAAGTTAAACCGAACAAGTGTGCTTTCATTTCTGGGGCTTCATTCCAGGCTAACACCAAGCATAAAAACGCTGGTTCCCGTTTCATGGGGTGCAGGTTGCCGGATCCATGAATTCTTACCAGGCCCTTTCACTGGTACGCGGGGAGTTTTTGTCAGTCAGTATCTCAGAAATGCTCCCAAATCCCCTACTGGAAGCATTTTGTAAGTGCCAATGCCCCTTTAAATTTCTACATGAGAATTTTATTGTGCTTTTTTCTCACCAAACCTGATGCAATCTGAGGAGGCATCTTCCGAATTCTCCATGATAGTGTCTCACCGTGCTGCGGGTGGTTTCACTGCTGGTTCTCAACAGCTTCGCGGAAACAGAGGTTGCTCCCCATTTTGAGGGGGATGCGCTATCGCCTTAAAATGGTGGTGGTGGAAGGGATCACTGGACGTTGTGTCCGGATTTTTTTTTTTTTTTTTTAAACTGGATCAGAAGCTTTCAAAGGCTCAAAGCAGCATAGACCATACTGTACTGAAGGTGGAAGTCCTTGTCTGGATGATGATTTCTTCAGGGCCTTTCCCCATCAGCAAAATCTCCTTACATTTTCCTGCCAGAGGCTGGGATCCCACAGGCAGTGTCCGTAGCCTCCTGAAGCCTCAAAAGGCTTTGAATATTCTCTGCGTTTGGCCTGTTGTCGGTAGGATGTTTTTGTGGGGGCAATGTACAGCGCTAATACCTTGATGGGCTATTTTTTTATGTTGTGTGCCAAATACTGCCATACGGTTCCTGCTTCTGTGGCCCCAAATGGCGGTGAAGAGTGCGGATGTTGGGCCCCACAGATGCTCAGCGGTGCAGGTTTGTGAAGTTTATTTTGATAAGTAACCTTCCTTATTTCACGTATTCTGAAATTATTTTGTGTTTTAACCATGACAACGTTCATCTGGTTGAATTCGGTAGTTTATTAAGTTAAATCTTGAAAATGCTCTGTCATGACATAAGTCCACATTGGATTGGAAAAATGCGTGTCAGCAGGTGTCGTCCTGCAGTGTCCAGTGAAGGCCTTTTTGTCACTGTTGTGCAGGAGTAAAGTGATGTCTTAGTACCTAGGCAAAGTAAACTGAGTAATTTGGGGGACTCTAGTCTTGTTGCTCTTAACTGCCCTACTGGTGGCATGTTTAACAGTAAAAAAATTTTTTACTGCTTCGTGGAGAGCTTATAGGTGCAGTGGCAGAAGGATGTGACTGAAAGATGGACTTATTTTTGGAAACCTAATCATAACAGCATCATTTTACTTTTCCGTTATTGTTGCCCAAGGTTTGTCATGTTTCTAGTGTTGCTATTAATGTCTTCTTAAATGTCAAATTAAAATTGCTGATGGTGATCATCTCATATCATATTGCTAAATATATACATGCTGTTGAGAATGTCTGATGTAAATGTTATTGCCAGACCCTCTACATATGCATATTAGAAGTCTTCTTATGCTAAATAGCTGCTATCAAATATATACTTAAGTATTTTCCAAAGTGGTATATGAAACAAATTGAGCCTTTTGGTTTTTTTTTTTCCAGGAGACTTTATACTATTGTATTATTTTAAATGATCTGTGATAGGGAAGATCTTGCTTCTGAATAATTGTGACACTGAATGCTGCTAAGTAAGAAATTCCAAATGTATCTTCACTGATGAACTGAAAGCTAATGTCATTTCCTTCTAAATGTTGCTCTGTGAGATCTAGGTGCATGTGACTACCACCTAACAACTAGCAGTCAAACGAAGAAAAACCAAAAATGCCTCAGGGATGTTCTTAGTAAAACTTTATAATATATTAAAAAAAATAAGTTGGCCCTTGAGTCTGGTAAATTCAATACAGTTTCAATTATTAACGATAAATAGCTCTTCATTTTCTTTTTACTGAGTCATTTTGGAAATGAAAAGTCACTTTAAGACATAGGTTCTTATAGTCCTTAAATTAGTTGGCTGGTTAATTGTACGTGAATAACTACCATGTGCAGCTTAAGTTGTGGTGTTTGGTTTACTACTTGCAAGCAGGATGTGTGAAGTTTTCCTCTGACATATATTGCATTTCATGTGTTTAAGCTATTTGAAGTGTACAATATTTGTAATTTGGATTGAAACATCAATTACTTGTTATTGGAGCTGTTCTTTAAACTCTTTTCTTTGTAACAAATCACCTGTAGCTTCACTGTGTAAATAAGATTGCAAACATAACTGAAAAATGAGCTAGTATCTTGTTGGTACTGAAAGCGGTTGCGAATGACTGTAGAGATTACATGCCAAGGGAATTTCGCCTTTACAATGGTTTTGTGATGTTTCCAGTGGCCTTTAATATCTGCCATTATGCTTTTTTCATGCTTCAAAAGCAAGGTCTTGAAATTTTAGAGTTATGAATATATTTATTATATTCACCCACATCTGCAAAAAAGGATGTGTCTGACTTCTGGCACATGAATGCATAATTGTGGGATTTCAGAGTGCTTGTATCTTGTTAGAACAGCAAACCTTTGGATATCAAATACGCAATTTTGAAGAAATGAGGGATGCCATTTGTTTTTATTAAGCTGGGATTTGAATGTTTGGAGGAGGCATTGAGGGAGGCATTTCGTTTGAAGTGGAAGCAATATTCCTCATTTGTGATGTTAAAAATACTATTTTTGGCACAGTTACATTCTTTATAAACAAACATAGGAATCTGTGCCTAAAAGAAATATGCTCATTTTCCATGTCTACTTATAACTTGGGTTTTTTATTATTATTTTCATTTTCATGAGCGTTTCTGTGTAACAGCAAAACCAGAACTGAATATACTGCTCTCTCAATGTGCCATCATTGCTTTGTGATGGAAAGGCCAATGTATTGATTACAGAATATCGATGCGCTGAAAACTCTTCATTCTATTATCAAGTCATAAAGAAAATCAGTGAGTGATGTTTTTCAGGCAAGGAACTGCAGAATGAAGTTAAAATGAACTATTTTAGCTGACCACAAAAAAAGAAAAAGACAAGGATAATAAAGCTTCGAATTCAGCCATTATCTCTCTTTTCATTTATTCAATGGACACCTTTCTATCTTTTGTGCAGCTTTCCACTCTTGTCCTTTTGGTTGTTCACATATTCCAAATACCAATCCTTGTATGCTTTTATATCCTGAGAAGCTTGCACTTTCTATGGAAGATTAAGGTTTTGGTTGGTCAACTTAAATTTACAAAAGCCAACACACTTGTATGATTTTAGATGTAAAGTTCAATAAATGTAGATGACGCAACAGAAGTTTATGGTTTTAGACCTGTCTCATATCCTGACTGATCCTCTTCATCATGAGAAATTTTAATTCTCTTGTATATTTTTCAGTGTCTGACCTTGAGGCATTTTGTACTATTTCTCTAATTATGCTTATGAAGTGGCATTTGGGAAACCATTAGGGAATATTGGGAAATCATTTTTGTAAAGGTTGCTCTTCAGTACAGGATGTGTGAAGAATTAGTTCTTTTTTGGTGGGTTGTGTTCGATTACAAGGAAATTGTGTCCTGCCTTTAAGGTAAAGCCAGCACACTCTTCTTCATGCAGTAACAGTGGTCTTCCGCTATAAAATTAAATCAAGAATTCAGTAAAATGTAGTCTAACTCGGGCTTACGGTTTTAGTGCATTTTGTGTTCATGGTGAATGTGATTATTCCTAAGTGTGTTTGGGATTAAGGATGGCTTTATGAATTCAGCATTATAACTGTTTAGCGGATCCTCATTTTGATGCCTTGTGTTTCAGCATAAGCATGAAGATGTTTGGTTTGTTATGAGGAATTCTTGCCAGAAGTCAATGCACTGGAGGAGGACAAGCTAGTATGGAGAAACTGGCAAATACAGAGAAGTGCAATTAGCAGAAAAGGAAACAGAATTATTTAAAGTGATATATAGCCAGTAATAATAGAAATAAGGTGGAAAATTACAATATATGTTAGAAAAATACATAGATTGGAGAATAAAATAAGCATAGCATTTCTCTGGAGAAAGTTATCTAAGTCCTAGAATTTTTTGAAGAGTAGACTGCATACAGCACTGAGAAATAACACATATAGAAGCGAGGAGAGGGATAATTTAGTAAGTCTTTTCTATCCCTAACTTACAGCTGTAGTCTGTAAGTGAGATTCACTTGAACATGAAACCTGCACCGCAGATTTAAGTGCAGTATGTGCTTCACTGTGTCCTGAACTGAGAGTGAGGAGCAGCTGGGCATGTGATGGCCCTCTTTTGCATTGGGTAGATCGCATCAGGATATTCAATAACTTCCTTATATTAATTTCATATGAAAATTTTAGTGATGACTAGAGAGGAGTTAACCGAATGCTAAAGACGACAGTGCATGCATGAAATGTATGAGAACCCTTGCACTAGAGCATACAGTGGATCACAGTTGAGTATAGGCATTACTTTCCTTTTAAAGTTGTTTTTTTTTTTTAAGTTGCATAGTGCCACCACAGACCTTGTCAAGCCTGCATTTTGTGGTGGGAAGTAGTCAATGGCAGCTACCATGTACAGCAGATAGGATGCCAAGAGGGCCCTCTCTGTGCAGCTTGGACGGATCTGCAGGCATGAGTGTCTGAAAATCGAGTCTTTTATCTTTCTGAGCTTTCTCTCCCTTCCCAAGATTACACCTATGACAGCCCCACAGAGATATTTGTTGCTGCTCTTTGTATTGTTAATATTAAATATTAAAATTAAGTATAAAATATTAATATTTTAGTAGTCACACAGGTCTCCACACATCATTAGAGCCTCTTTGTACTAAGCACTTTTCAACAATATAGAGGCACAGCCCCGGTCCTGAAGAGCTTGTAATATAAAACAAAGGATGTATGAAAAATCCGGGAGGGTTACTCAGTCACATAGCTGTATTATATATTTTGATTTTAATTTATGAGTAAAACACCAAATGTTCCTATTTTGTCTTCAACCTAGCTGTTGGTTGGCTGATTTGGAAGGAGAAACTGCAAGTAGATGTGGGTTTGTGTTTGCTTGCCCTTCATTCATACTTTTGCACATTTCTGTAATTCATAAAAGCTTATAGTTTCTCTTCTCAATTTTTAAAAAATAATTTCAGATGCAATATTCAAAAAGATTAAAGAGAATGAAACGTATAGGTCACATTCCTGGCTGCTTCTGTCTTATACTTTACTGTCTAGAGAATATCCCAATGCTAGAAAAATGCCCTTTATAACTAAATTTTACTGTCTTTAGTCAAATTGACGACAGTACAAATTGATTCCAGACCCAGGATCCAGATTTACTGTAATTGTTTGAAAACAGATGCTGATTCAAATTACTGTGTTTAACAACTAGAAATAAAATGCCATTGTCTGGTGGTCAAGTGTTAATTTGGATGACTTTAGGATGTGGAGTAAACTGTTCCAAGGGGAGCCTCTGCTGTGCCATCTGTGGCCGCAGTACACAGGAGAGGCAGTGCGGGAAAGGCACAAGTAGGAGGACATTGTGACAGGATGGTCTGCAAACTGGCTCGCTTTGGTGAGCTGGGGCTTTGGAGACCCGCATCCATCGGGGCAGACGGACAGAAGTTGGGCTGTGGTTGCTTGCAGTTGCAGTGATCAGGAAGAAAATTTGTTGTTTAGGTAAGATTACCTGAGGCCAGCCAGTTTTTTTCTGATTTCTTTACAGCATCAGCTGAGCAGAAGCAGCTCTGGGAAGACTAATTCTTTAATTTGTAACGACTTGTGAGAATTATTACAGTCCCTAATAGGCAAGGCCTAGCAATGCACTTTGATGACCAAGGACCTCCGTCACAGAAGAACTGCACAGTTCATTCATACAAAATGCACACAATAGAAATATATACAACAACCCCAGTAAGAAATATCATAGACTGGTAGGACATGGGCCTTGAAAGGGCAGCGGAGACTTTGGCTTTCATTAGGATTTCTCCTACTACTGAAGGCATACCTGGATGTACAGAGATGGGGGTGTCTGGCACAGCTGCTGCTTAGAGGCAGGTAGATGATTCACTTGTGCGTTTTAGCCTTCTTAATTTGTCTTTGTTATCTAGCCCAGATATGCTTGTGTCTACTTCTGTGCTTGTGTGGCTTTGAACATTTGGGCCGTTTGTGTCTCCTTGCCTGGGATTCCTTACTTACAGAACTTCCCCCCTGCCCTCCTGTTATAAAGTAAAGTGAATCAATCTGCTCCATAAAATTAACAATAATACAGCTTGTTTCCTTTTGTGTTGTTACGACAGTATCAAAAGTTCCTGACCAGTCTCCCTGGCCTGCTGGTAGGCATGTCTGTTTTCTATGGCACTCGAGCCTCTTTGCTTTTGGTCAGAAAGGGACCGTATCCATCCATACTTCTGGCTTTTCCGCATGCTCTGTTTAGTGTTCTGCGGAGTTTTCAAATTCATTTTCTCCCACTAACCTTAACCTGTCGTATGGGTGCTGTAAAAGTTCATAATTTCTTGAAGTGTTTCTGCTTTCTGTGAAGCCTAAATATGAAAAAGTGGTATTTTAAATACTGTCTCTTACTCTAGCTACTGACTATGTATTTTCCACTTATTAGTATTTCTGATGTTGTCTCTGAACTGTTTGAGGTTTTTCTAAAGATCTAACCTTTTTTTAAGATTAAAACCATCATCTTGTCCTATATATAGCAACTACATAGCGACATCTCTTTTTACATGAAATGTGTCAGCATTTTGTATTCTGTGTTCATGAATAAAGTCTCTTAATTCATGAAAACGCTAGTTAGTGTTTAAGTGCTTTGTTTATTTGGGGCTTCTAAGCATTACTTTACACATTTTCTAATCTGTTTGCTTATGATTGATTACATGAGACCACGGTGTTTTTATGATATCTTGCATTGACTGACGTATGTTATTGCAAAGCTTATAGCTTTGTGGTCTCTTTTCTACTGCCACAGTCCTTGAAATAAATCAATGGGAATAAGGTTTAAATCTGTGTGATGACAAATAGGACTATGATGTTTTCAAATTGGTGTCTTCTCAAAGCAAAATGGGCATGGCCACTCTGTCCAGCAAAGTAGTGTTCTAGCCACACTAGCTCATCATGGTGTCACTCTTCTTCCATGCTTCTTTACTTCAGTTTCTATGATGGATCATCATCACTTTATAATCATTTTTAAGAATGTGCACGGTCCAACTTCTCTGGCTCTTTTTATTACTGTATTACTACAACGTTATACAATTCCATGGTGTTCTTCATGTGTTTGCAGCTTGTTCTTCTCATCTCTGTACAAGCTAGCGTTCCTGAACTCTACAAAGTATAGCAAAGCTCACTGGAAGCCCATCGCTATTTTGTAGCTGTTGAGACGCAAGGTGTTGATTCTCCCAAACGTTATTTACATCTTGTGTTGCTGTCCCTTGTGCTTTCTCCATGGTGGAGTCTTCCTCCACCCCTTCTGCACTCCTGGCAATACGTGAACTTTGTGTTCATGTATTTGCTAAATAGCTGGAACAGGGAGCTGTAAAACAATTCAAGTGAACTTTGTGCTCTTGACATTCGCTCAGTCACTAGCCCCCTAAGGGATATCTTCTTGGAGCTTTTGTTTCCCCTTTCAGAGTTAATCAGACACATAAAGACTATTTTGTCTCGAGACCTACAACCACTGAAAAGCAGCAAAGGATCAGCACAAATCACTAAACTTCTTATGGCATATAAGACGTGGTCATCTCATTAAGTATTTATGTATGCTCTCTTTTTTTTCCTGCAGCTGTCATATTTCTTGGAGGCGACACAGTACTTATCACCACATCCACTTGCCTTTATGCCTCTTTGTGAAGCTGCAATGGGAAGCTCAATCTTTTCTTAACAAGTCAGACATAGTAGACCTGCTTTTAGTTTAAGCATTTTGCAGTCTTGCAGGAAAATATTCTGAGTGTGAGCTGTTTAGATTCTGTTTGCCTGAGTATGAGCTGGCTTTCATAATTCATTATTCTTTGCAGTATCTGAATTCTGGGGGGTTTGTTTCTGGTGTTTTGGTTTGGGGTTTTTTGTTTGATTTTTTTGTTTGATTGGGTTTGGGGGTTTTGTTAGGGTTTTGTTGTTCTTGTTAGCCTTCTAGTCGGCATTATTAATATTGTTTAAATCTTAACATAGTGAGGCATTTCCCCTTCATGGTCTATTTCTTTTCTGAATAAAGGATTTCAATTGTGGGAGATTGATATCTGGTTTTGTAGTTTTGTGCATCTGCTACTTGCAGGTTCCTGTACTCTTCGCATTGTTCTTCGTGTTGAGCATCATTGCAGCCTAGATTGTCTTGGCAGTGAGTGTGTTGCTCTTCTGCCACCTGGGTCACTATGTATTGAAAAAGTACTAAGCTCCAGTATATCCCAAAGAATACTTTCTGACCCAAACGGAGAAGTGAAAGTACAGATCTTGGAACTTTGCAGCAAAAAGGAGCTAAATCTGTCTTCCAGCAACATCTACATGTACTGAATAATTTCTTTTTTAACCTGTCCCCACAGGGTGAAATATTAATATTATGCTTTCTGTATTCTTTAAGCTTTTGAGGGTCAGTGCAAAGCTGCACTCTGTTTTTCCTGTGTTACTGTGTATTGGATCTTCTGGCTTTTCCATTTCTGCAGCTATGCTTATATATATTTGTGGTCTTCTCTAGCTTTGTTTTAGAAAGCTTATAAAACATGTTAGAGGACATGTATGCAGGGCTCAGTATACAACCACAGCTTCTTATGATGCAGGCTCAAAATTAGTGAAGTTTTCTCAAGCTCCCATATCTTTTGATTTTGCCAGGAGGATTGCTGGCTGCTCACTCCTGTATGTTGATGTGAACATTTGTATTTCAGTAACACTCTGTCCCAGGACGGGAATTCATTCCCTGCTACAGGTCTTTCCCAGCATTCTGACTTTTTATCCTGTATGTTTGAAATACTGTATTTCACTTTCTCATGTTTTGCTCAATATTGCTATTGAACCTTTATGCTAAGCTACAAGCACAAAATTTTGATCATATTTTTATCTACCATCTTTGTATTTCAAACTCCTATCATGATGCAGTGCAACTATTAAGTAATTTGCTGTGCTTCTAACCTCTGTAACATTGCTACTAGAATTTACTTTTCATTGTGTTTTCTCAAGTTTGGCCAAAATCTGACTGTTTCTGTACTCAAAAAAGACATTTTCATGTGTATGACACTGATCCTTTGACACCTTTTTTTTTTTTTTTTTTTTTTTTTTTTTNATGACTGATACTCTGCTTTGTGTGGAAAATTCAGTGAGTAGCTTGTCTTGAGAAATTCACACTAAAATGCAAGTAGATGAGACGATTTCTCTGAGTAAGCCAAAATATGTTGCATAGAGGAAAATTCTTGTCAGAGAAACCTGCAGAGAAAGTTGTATATCTGAAATTGTGAAAGACAGTTTCAGTTGTCAGCTATTTTGAAGAAAAAGAAAGTTGAGGCCAGAAAATAAAGAAAACAAGCATCAGCAGTTGTTATCAGAAATACTTGTGTGTGATTCCACTTTTTTCTCCCCTCTCATGGGTCATGAATGTTGACAGTGGCCGTAATACAGAAATTTTACAGGAGTTTTACCAGAACCTTTGCCGATGCTGAAAATTTATTTCCAGAGTTGTTGTCCAGATCCATTGTAACACTTGAGTGATTAAATTCTCTAATCTGGCTGTACGTGGATGATACTAAATTAACAGGACTTTAAAATGTGCTAAAATTTAGGGCTAGGAGTGAATTGGGTCCTGTGTTCTGGGCACAGCAGACTTGAATGGCTCCTTTGAAGGAATCCTACCCTAGAGGGCTGAGCAACTTCATGCTCATTAAAAGTAAGAATCATAACTTGACCTTTGGCCATAGATTCTGTACGCGTTTGTGCCTTAGATGCGGCAAATAAATGCAGCGCTTTAGATGCTGGTGCAATTCATATGCAGTAATGAAGGAAAAAGTTGTCTCCTTCTACATAAAGACATTTTCACTCCCACTGTAGCTACTACTACGCTGCACTGGCGTAGAAAAGAGTGGCGTAATCAGGGTCAGTGAGACCTTAGGGACTGTTGTTATTTTAGCTAGTGCGACTGAAACATGCTCTGAACAAGGTGAGAGGACAGTAGTCCGGAAACCTCATGTAGCTGCCCCTTTCTCAGCAGTGCAATCGCTAGTGGGAAACGTCACTGACATGACTTGGTGCGTTAGCAGCCTTTACGGTACTGGATGGCTGCAGGCAGCTCGAATTATTTGTTGAAGTCCGCTGATAGCACAGCAGGTAGCGTCCCATAATGGTGCCGCTCAACTTCACAATTTGCTTCCTGCTCAAAGGTGAGAGAAGGGCTATTGAACAAGTGCTGTAGGATTATCGGAGGTGTCGAGAGGAGCTGCTGCCTAGAGGGCACGACAGTTTGTTTTGTAAAGTTGTTTTTATTTGAAAGCGCATTTTAGCAACCATTTCCGTATTAGCTTCACAAAGTGTTTGAAGCTGTATCTGCTTCTCGGGTGGAAAACGGCTATAAAGTAATCTCAAGATATTTACCAAACCTTTGAGGCTTTTTCCCCTTCTCTCTTTGTCCTCTTTTCATCTTCCAAATTGCATTTTCTGGGAATTAAATAATAATGGACCTGTTTTGTCAAAACTCCCTAGCTGCTGCAGTATTACAGCCCAAAGAGAGTGTGGGAGTTTTCTAGCGATACATTGAATTTCTGGTCTGATAATTCTCGGCAACAAAAGTATGATTTCAGTTGCTCAAATCCCAGCTGCCATATTTTCAGGTAATTACTGGAAAAAAATTATCTTACTGTATGGGAAATGGTGACTAAATGTACCCTAATTTTCAAGTACAAGTAAGTTTAGAGAATGCCTCGTGTAATATGGATATCTGTTGCTCTTATACAATGGTTAGATAAGTTATGTAATAGTCTTTGAGATGTTATTTCATCTCCCTGATCAATTTGTGATAGTTTGGGAGCATTTCTTCTGTTGCAATGTATAATTGAGTTTTCACAGTTATATTGTTATTTTATTCCCTTTCCCTTCCTTTCCCCCTTTTTTTTTTTCTCTTTCTATTCTGTTATATGTGTACCATCATTATAGAAGCAGAATTTATGGTATTTTGTAGTGTCTCTAGACCGTGTTGTCCATAATACCGTAAACACAGTAATGAAAAGTCATATGGTATTTTTAGGGAAGTGTTGCATTAAAAATTACTGCAGACATTGAATAGTAACATTGTCATGTACCTCTGATCTTGACAGATACTTGGTCATGATTGTAGCCTGTCTGTAAAGATCTTGTATCTCATATGTAAGAAATAAAATACAGAATTGTCACATAATAGTGCATGTAAAATTGTTTTGTATGTTTTAACACTGTTAATACTTTTTAACATCGACTTTGGTGCTTACCAGTTTATAAATATTTTCTAATTCTGATGAGGATTAACTATGTAATAATTTTTACATTATTGCAAAAATGGAAGAATAAAAAAGAGATTAATTCTGATTTGGGGAGTGGGCCAGGATTCAGATCTAGGGTACTCTCCTGGTTCTTTTGCCAGGTGACTTCTGACTTTAGGTATACTGATTAGCCTCCCATCCTCTCAAAGGCTTAGGTAAGCAGCCCCCAAGCTTAGTTTCTCTCCTGTCACTGGCAGTGCTCTCCGTAGTTGGTAGCAGGGACGTGCTCTGCCGTGTTGTCACTTTCAGGTCTACACATTTTGTATTTAGCACTGTCTAAGTGCCACAGCTTCTATTAGGAGGAAAAGGATTTCTTTTAATAATTAAAAAGGGTCGTGTTTCCTCTCCTGGTGCAGGTTTGAATGAACAGGGAATTGTGCTGAACTCTGTGTCGTTGGCAAGTGAGGGTTGCAGTCAGACAAGCCCTGCTGGCAGTGGCTGAGCTATGTAAGGGGTTTCTGCTGCCAGCTGCTTGTCCCAGCCTTCCTGCCTCGCGTGCCGGCTAACTGCCCAGGTAGCTGCTCCCTAACGTGGCCTGTCCAGACTGTTCTCTTTCCCTCACGCTTATCCGATAACAAAGCTTTTTTAGCCTGTCATTTTGACATCGAGGGTTAGGAAATGAGTGCATGGTTGTGATGCTGAGGGGTGATGTTCCCCCCAGTGACGAGCAGCTGGGAGCAATAACCTCTTCACCCTACTCATATGCATCCAGGGCACCACATCTGACGATGACCTTAGGCAGTCAGCTTTCTTATGGCTCAGGAGCCTCAAGGGATTTTGGCCAGTCTCATTTGTGGATAGCGAATGGCCTGGAGATGCAATATATTCAGTACGAGTAAGGTAAGATAATGCTAAGATACTCAGTAGCAGAATTCCAGACACTTGCAGCTTTGCTGGTGAAAGGACTCTTTGCTGCTTGGACCTCTGCGAGTTCTCAGGCACATAAGGTAGGGTTTTTTGGATACCGTTCCTGCACTGAGGCACAGAAATTCCCATTGTAAGTATATACAAGTCTTTATAGCTCTTGCCTGAGACCCAGTCCTACCATGTGTATAGGCAGATATCTTAACTGTGATTTAACTGTGTACCTGAGGTGTATACTTGTAAGCAGACTATGCCATGGCTCATTTTCCCCTTCTTCATTACAATTTGAAGTATGTTGCATGCTCATCAGGCAACAGAAATAATCTGCATAAATATTCTGAATAGAACTAAAGAAAAAACAGCTTTAATGTTTCAGGAGGAACATTCCCATTCCAAATCAGGACAAAATAGAAGTCCTCAAAATTGTCATGATTGGTAATACAAAAAAAAACCAATTTCACTGTAATTCATTAGAAACATTTCCCAAAGAAAATTTTGAAATGCTTTGTTTAGATTTAAACTATATAAAATAACTTTTAATGCTGGTTAGATTACATTTGGAATCCATGTATTTTAAATGGGCAAATAGGAATGTTTCTGAGTTATTTCAAACTGATCACAGAGGAAGTGCTTTGGAGTGGACATCTTTGTTCTGTCTCTAGAAAGCTTTGCATGTGAAGTGTCTCCTCCAAAATTAAGGAGCCTTTAAGTATAGCTTTCAGGACTTTTACATCCCTTTTGGAAAGAGGGGTTTGATGCAAAAACCAGGATAGGAGTATTACAATGCCACAGACATTTTTTCAGTATAACGGCATTTCAAAATACATGCTGTCTATGGCTACAGATTCACAAAATATTGTTTCAGCATAGGTGGTGTTAGGTTGATTGGCACAGAAATGGATGCATACTCTGTAAAAAAACCCCAAGCATGTTTAATGTTGTTGCATAACTGAACGTTAATAATTGGGTTTTCTTCCTCCCTCCCTCCCTCTACTTTGCTCCCCCATTTTTTTACTCTGATATCTAAGTGCTCTAAATGCAGCGGCATAAAATTATAGTAAATGGAGCTAAAGTAAAATGTCTGTTCTTAAAGCATGCGACATAGTTTTACCATCACTTCTCTCATCTTTCCTTTGGACTTTATCAAAGCAAAAAGCAATCCCTTCTTACCTGGCTGTTTCAGATTACCTTTAACAAGGTGGTGTTATGTGAGAGGTGTACACTTACATGTGTCCTTCAGAAACCATGACTGAATGCTGAAGTGGAAAAAAGGATTCTGATCCATTCATTTCATATACTTGTCAGTTAGAGCGTCTCCCTTTGTAATACTTAAATCTGTGCTTAGAGAGGTCACATTAGACTGGGTTTCAAAGGTTGAAGCAAAATTACTGTTAGCGTGTGTTTGCATCCGTGTGGGGAATAATTTTGATGGGTTTTTGGGGAATTATAAATGGGAGGATAACACTGCATAATTTCCTTTTGTGTACCAAAACATACATATTTAAAAACAAAAGCATTTTCTATACTTTTGGATATAACACATTGGACTATTTGTTTAAATTCTATTTTACTGAAGGAAGGAGCAGGGAAAAGAGGCAAAGGTATTTCTTTCTACCAAAGCTACTCTCCTCTCAGAAGAGAGGGTACTACTGCAATTTCATATTCAAGCTTTTAACAGCGCCCATCAGTGTTTGTTACGATCTACTGAGGCTGCACTAACAGTCGCTTATTTTAGCCAATATTGCCATTGTCTGACAGGGCTACGGTATGGCTGCAGGCCACTGGCTTGTTGTGGCTTTGGGGAACAGTCCTAGCGTAGCGGCATCAGCCCAAATTGCCGTGCACCTGAGCCGCTGAGCGCAGCCACAGGAACCAGTGTCAGACTGAGTCAGGGCTGAAACTCGTCCAGACTGACAGACTTTTGGTTTTTTCCCACTTGCAAAATATTTTTCAGTATTGAAAATAGTGATTTAAAGGTAGATAAATGTAAAGTATGCTATTTTTCTAAAATTATAGGCTGCATGCTTTGTTTTAATACCTGGCTTTTTTGTCAGCTGTGTTAAAGAAGTTGTTTTTCAGTTTAACAAGACACGTCTTTGCCTTTTCCACTCAAGGCTGTAGGCAGAGCTGATTGAGTCAGGGTGGCTTAGCTAACCTGAACCTTCGTTTTCAGATTTGATAACTTTGCCATACAGATCTTCAAATTTGTGTTGGTAGAAGCTAGTGTGTTAACTATGCTGCATTATAAAGAAAAAAAAAAAGGAAGCGAGGTCTATCTGGACCTGCGTCTGTGCCTCTCTAATTGAACGGAGCCCCTGCCTGTATGGTTATAGCTTATTGCTTCTGGGATTTTAATGACAATGAAATGGTTCTGTCTAACAGTATTTTTCTTGTGCGTGTAAGTTTTCTGAATTAAAAAAAAATATTTTTCAGAATGTAGGCTGTACTTACTCACCAGAGAAAGTAAAGAAAGCAATGAGCTTCACAGCAAAGCCACTCCTATCAGAATGAAGAGTTACAGACCAAGAGTACTGATTTGAATCTGGAATAATTACTACTGCTTTCAAAATACAAAATCCTTAAAATTCACTATACCTTTTCACAAGAGCAGTGATTGAGAATTTTCCCTGGTGCTGCAAATGGTTTGCTAGCCCTCCCGAATCCAAATCTTTGGCAAATGACTTGAGGAAGTAAGTGGAAAGTTCATAGTGCTCAGCTTTAAAACAGGCAGGGGTGGTGGGCTTGTGGAAGGGAGAGACGGGAAGGTTTTTCATTTGCGTTGCAATTTTTATTATTTTTTTTAAAATGCATTGACAAAGAGAAAGAAAAAAATATAGGCAGCACGTCTGCAAATGGTTACAGCCTTTTGTAACCCACTGAATTAAATGGAGTTCCCTACAGGCACACAGATCTGCCCACATGGAGGAAAATGTGGGATTGAGCCACAGTTAGAAGACGTAGAATATTAGTTTATATTAATGAAAATCAACACAGAAACAAACCAAGTTAAGATTATGCTGTTAAAATGATTTTCTTTTTCTTTTTACATTTTTGTTCACTGTGTTTTTTTCACTTTCTTTGTCTGTGCTTCACATCCACATCCCCCAGGACCCCTTTTTCCTTTTCTGAAATTAAAAAAACCTGTTATCCGGTCTTGTGAACAAAGCTACAGTTGGTTAGAAGAAGATAATCTGTGTGAGCACAAATGAGATCTTTGAGCATGTAAGCTAAGGTGAAGCAGGTAGGCTTATGTATGAAAACAGAAATCAAAATCATGATTTCTGAGAGCAATATAGTTTTACTCTGATTATCCAGTAATTAATATTGTGTTAAGAAATTTTGTTAAAAGTTGAACTGCTGACTGGAATATGGGTTGTGCTTATACATAAAATGGGATCTGAAGTCTGCAGAACAGAAAAAGAATTGTTTGGCTAGTGACTGAGGCAGTACTGCTTTTGAGGCTTTTTCATTCCAGTCTTTTTCCTAGTTTTATGCCTGACTTTTATAGTTTGGAAAGATCTTTTTTTTTTTTTTTCTTTTTCAGTTAGACTTTTTTTAAGAATAATTTGTTAAACCTTTGAAGAACTTATGTTGGCTTCTGTTGAATGGACTGTAAATATCTAAAACACAAAGTATTTTCAGACTGGATGGTAAGGTGGTCAATCCAAACCAATGAGCCCTCGAAAGTAAACTGTCATGTTCTGGCTTGCTGGACTAAGGGGGATGAATGAGCAGAAGCAAGCAGGCTTCCTAGCCTGATGAAGAAAAGAAGGTAATTTGGTTTTTTCAAGCTTTGCCTTCTTTTCTGGTCATATGGTAAACCAGGCTTGCTAAAAGACTTGTGCATCCTTTGCTTTCTGAAGTGGATAGGTATCTGGCAAATACGAGTGTGTTTTAAAAAACCCAATGCTCCATTGATATTAATGGAGCCAAAAAAATCAATGGCGAATCTTGTCAAATATACCAACTTCTGGATGCATAATTAAAATTCAGAAATAGCAACAAGTGTACTGCTTAAGTACAATACTGTTTAAGTTTTAGTATCTTTAATAGGTATCTATATCTCCTTTAGCATTTTCCCTATTTGACGGTATGGTCAAGCAGTGTGGGAATGTGCAGAGTCAGACTCAGATGTTTGTGTGTTTGGGGTTTTTTTTTTTTTTTTTCTTCTGAGCACAGTCCCAATATAATAGTTTGTAGCCTATAAAATGTCTTTTCTGCCCAGCACATCCCAGACATGTATTTTTCAAACAGGAGGTTTGCCTTTCAAATTGGTGTTTGAATTTAAATGTAGTAAGATGGAATGTCTTGAAGAGAGCAGAAATGGTTTATTTTATCCATATCTGATTATGAAGGGGAGGAAGAAAAGCTTATTATCTAATCAGACATATTTTTAGCAGGCTTCCATAATTGGCATGAGACCCTCAATCTAAGTACTTGTTTTATAATGGAGATGAGCTGATCCTTTCATGTTCACTGGTTAGCTGGAACACAATTTCAGTTCACACAGAGCTTTATGATACCCTCTCATTTAGAGGCTAGTGCCTAAACAAGGTCCAAGTCTGTAATATTATCAGTTCTTATAAGAAATTACTTGTTTATTTAATGTAATAATAGCAGTAAACGAAATAATTCTGTTATTCTGGTTTGATTTTTTTTAAAATTAATTTTATTAATTTGTCTGTTTTATCGTAGGATTACTTTAATTTAGCTAGTTTCATTTATAAATCTTGGAACGTGTGTTTTGATGCTTCTTCTCCAGATACTGCTACTCTGAGTAGATCCAAATATGTGTTTAATTAATCCACAAAGAATTTGGTGTAGAGGTACCCAAGCTACTGCCCAAATCAAAAGTAATGCATCCATGCAAGCTCACTACAGTGCCTAAGGTAATCAGTAGCAAGGCTTAATAGCCTGCGCTCAGTACTGCAGTGAGGTAGTTAAACTGATCCCAAGATGCAAGCTACTGTTTTGCACATTTGGCATTGTGTCGAATTGTAGAAATACGCTGGCTCCCTCAAATAGCTTGTCTTCTGTTTGTGCTGTAGTCCTCTGTACTGTAGAAATGGTCAGAGATAGTTCAGACAACTATAGCCTATTGAGAAAATTCCCCTCCATTTTAATATTCAAGTACATATAAATAACTGTGAAAAGCTTTCTTTCCAGTTGTGGTCCAAAATAACTGCTTTTTTCATTGAGAATCTTGGCTGTGCTCTGTGCCAAAGTGCACTTAACATATTTTATATGATAAATGGACACACTGTATTAGTATTTCAAGTTTTAAACTTAGGCAACAGCTTTGTCGTATAGCAATGTTTAATTGTGAAACAATCATCTGGAAATATAAATCTGTCCCTTCAGCTGCTTACAAAGTACTTATTTTCTAAATGATTAATCTTGTAAACCAAAAGTTGCCCAGGAAAATGTCACCTGTGGTGGCACGGTGAAATAAGTGAAGCCCATAGCTGGGCGTGTTCATTGTGCGTTCCTAATGAGAAGCTCCATATTCACCGTCAGACTTAATTAACGTGGTTTGAGGGGTGTCTTGCAGGTTAGTTTTGAATCAGTGTTCATCTGTCAGCTACTACAGTTGTCCCCTGCTTACTCTCAACCTTTTAATCAAAACCAACCCAGGCAGAGTAATCGGAAGCGTGCGGTGGGTGACAGTCGCTCAGGAAACCCTTCCAAGCTTTAAGTCTTCTCCACTGCTTCAGTAAAAAGTGAAACATCTTCTACACACTCCCTTTGGTCTCTGAGACTTTGGAGAAAGAAGCTATTGGACTCTAAATACAGCAATAAATAAAGCCTAAGCACTGGGAGTTACTAGCACAGGGCTTTTTATTTTTGTGTAGTTTTTTTTTTTTAAAGAAAACGTCACCAAATTTCACTGCAGTTCTTTACGTGGAGTAGCACCTTGTTTCTCACTGAGCTGCCCCTGTACTTTGAGACACTGTTTCTACATAGATACGTGGTTGGTAACTGGACAGTTGTGTGTCCAACTTTAGCAACGATTGTCAGGAGCATGTCTCCAGGCTGAATATTGCTGAATGTCCTCCACAAGGCTTGTATCTCATCAACTTCCCAACTCTGCCCAGTGAGAGGTTGGCCAAAATAACTGTTCTGAACTAGAGGATTTTTGCTACCTTTTCTGATAACTAAGAATTCTTAAACGGCAAATCATTCTCTTCACTTTGAGATTTGCTACGTAGTTATCTCGGGTTTTTTTTTTTTATTTAGGTTTTCAATTAGGGAGAAAGAGTTGTGATACAGATCTCAGGGTAAAAATACTTTCAGCCAGATTTGTGTGCTTTGATCTAAAGTAAAGCACCAAAAGTAATAAAAGATTAAATGGCCACAAACTTCAATGTCAGATTTAGTAGTCATTAAGATCTTTCAGGTATTCTGTAATCGTTAATTCAGTTCTTGGTTCATTAAAAATACATATTTGTTTAATTTACAATTGTGTTGGGATTTCAGAATTATTTTGTTGGTTGCAAAACTTCGATGTCCTCTGCGTCATAGCTGCCATTAAGCATTTCAAAATACAATGTTTTTTACAAAACACAGTCACTCTTGTATTTAAAAGTTCTCTTTCACAAATAAAAAATACAACTAAAAGACCTGCATCAAAAACACTGTATGAACTACGTATTTCCGTGTGCCTGAGAGCAGACTCCCATTTTCCCTCACTCCCACAAACCCCGGCATGACACAGTGGCGTGTCATTTTTCTTTTTTTCTGAAGATTCTGCAAATGACCTTTTTGTGGAAATACCAAGGTGAACTTACAGAGGAATGATGTAACTGTTCATATTACTCTAACTTTGATTAATGTCTTGACAAAGTATTTTTACCAGGAGTTCCTGTGGGTTTCTCTTGCGCTGTATTCTCTAGCTGTTGAAGGGTAAATAAGTTAACTGAATATTCAATGTAATCAGCTGGGTGTTTTATTCAGGTAATCATTCCATCAGTACAGTCATACAGGTATTTTAGAAGATGTTGTGTTTATTGTGAGAGAATCTCTACAGTAAAGAGATGATCAAACAATAAATTTTTTGTTGTTGGCAAACTAGAATGGTGCTGAAAAAAATGAGATGATACACACAAGGACTTTTTATCAAGTACAGACATTTCTTAGTACATTGTTGTGTAGACAACCAGAATACCTCTTGAGTGCTCCGAGCTGAAATATGAGACCTGAATTCAGAGCTAAAAATGACCATATCTGGAAGAAGGCAGATGAGTATCTTAGGCTTAAATAACTAATCCAATTTTAGTTCTGTGATTTAATAGATTTTTATAATGTAATGAACTGAACATTAGCTTGTACCCAGAAAAAAAAAAAATCCCTTTCTTCAGTGTTTTACGTAAATTTTAATGAGGAAGAGCTAGTGAAGGCAAAGCAGAGTCTCCTAGATTCTAACACTGTGTGTTTAAAAGCAATTTCTCAGACAGGTAATGCACAATAAGTAGAGTATGCCCATACATTTGGTATTTAAAAAAAAAAAAAGTTGTTTTCATGTTGTGATGCAGCCACAGTGTCTTGGAGAAGAAAATAGTCACATATCTGCAAATAAAAAATGTAGAGTGGAACAACAGTTGTGTGGCATAAGTTTAACTCTTAGAAGTTCAAAATTATGTGTTTGATTTGAATATCTCTCTTGTAATTTCTGTAAACTTTAGGAAGCTCATTTTTAGAGTGCCATTATTTCAAATTTCTTAATTGTTTTCAGTGTGTTCTTCAAAGCAGCATATACATGGTATGATCCATATATATACACATACATGAGTATTCTCATTGATTTATGTGGTTACATATATAAAATATTCATATCTTAATAGAAACTAAAAACAGTCTTTATTGAGTTAAGTTGTGAATGTAGACACCAGGCTGCAGAAATGATGGATGGTTTTCTTACCACATGTAATAGCCTAACAGGATTTCACAAAACCTTTGTTCACACACTTAAAAATTACCAGAACATTTCCTTAAAGTAAAGAGCAGATAGTATAATCTTAAACTTCTGCTTCAGTATTTCAGAGAGATTTTCCTAAATGTTGCTTCAAAAAATAGGTCTGGAATTTAAGGGAAAGTTTTTGTGTAAACAAACCCTGTAGATTGCACTTGCATACAGACTGAAATATGTTGTATTCATTTTGTTGAATAGAGTTCATTCATTGTGTCATAACTTGCCTTTTTTAAAAAAAAAACAAACACTTTCCAACAGAGAAATTGGAAGTAAGGTTAATTATAAAATATGATTCTATTATATTTTTTTGCTTCTGTCTGGAAACTACCTGCAAATATCTTGAGAAACAGCCACAGTCAGATTTCACCATTTGTCAAAAACCTCCGAAGCCTGCACTGCTGCCTTTTCCTCACAAGGTCCTCATTACAAAGTTGCCACTATTGCTTCCTTGCCCTCTAGTTTCCTGGAGTGAACTTTGCACCTCACCAATGATGTTATACCTCCCCTATGAGGTATAAATAAGGTATATTTGTGGTTTAGTGTGGGTCGGGAGTGTGGCCTTTCAGCAAATCTCCTGGCTCTGATTTGGCTCACAGAGTGGTATCAGAGCACACGGGCCGATTCCTGCTGGGTGGCGCTAAGCTGGAAAACGTGCTCCAGAAGCGCTCTTCCCGTCTTCAGCTCTGCGCGTGCTCCTGCTCACAGGACCATGCTGGAACTAGCTTGAAGCTAAACTCTTAAAATATGAATCGTGTGGCTTTGGGGTTCTTGGCAGCAGCTTGTCCATACAGCAGATCCACTCCTATTGGCATGCTTTGTTTTACAATGTCTAGTGTAGCCACGGCCCATGATGCCTGTGTCCCTGGTGGGAGCCCTGCTTGCCTAGCTAGCCTAGCAGGGTCCTTCTCTGATCCCGTCAGTGCTGGTGACAACACAATCATGATCCTGGGAACAAGAATTTGAGAGGGGGCACTTTAAGATGCGTACCGGGAATTCATGCCGTTCATCACAAAGGAGTATTCATGTTGTATGCTGTAATCACTGTAATTAAGGACTATAGTACTATTTCGTTGTGGGTAGCACCCTCTTGGTATTTTTTCCTACCCCTCCTTTTTCTCAGTCTTGGTTATCCTCAGGAGTGAAATTATTCATGGCCAACATACTTACTCCTGTATCACCCCAGTAATTTAGTGCAACTTCTCTGTTCCTTGTTCCCCTTTGATTGGCCTCTCCATGTAGTCATGTAGCGCATAACACAAAGATGGATTGTATGGCATTCTCTGCTGGGGAAAATCAACACATAGAGCAGGCTCACTGCCAAGAAGCTCATAATTAAACTGTTGCTATGGTCAGGATTACATCAATGTTTCTGTCAATCATTTGGTGCAGTTTTGTGGCTATCGGTACTTGGATTTTTTTTTTTAGCTTTTAGTTTTTGTCTTCCTTCTACTTACCTTAGTTTTCAATCGAAGCGTTGCGGCACATAGAGAGATGTATAAATAAAAGTAATTATTGGAAGGCATAGGAAAAAAAGAGAAGCCCACTCCATCATTCCAACTCTGTTTGAAGCCGGTATCTTTGTGAGGTGTTGCATTTATTCAGCTAATAGAAATGGCCAGATGCAGTCAGCCCCCTTCAGAAGTCATCATATTGTTGTGACCTAAGAGCCTATTGCAAAACTACCATGATGTGGCAGCAGTCTGTACAGCCGGAGTGGTACCAGTTTGCGTTAAAATGTTGCAAATGCAGTAGAACAGCAGATGTAATAAAAGAACAGCAGCAAAGAGGTTAAACCTTTGATTTGTTTTGTCCCTCATCCCCTCTGATTCATGTGCAATAGGTTGTGAGATGGGCTAATGACAGGATAGCATGAAGTACACTCATGTATTGGAACAGAGCTCGCTTGCTCGAATATGATGGCTGTACTTCACCTGCTACCGTATCGTTGTTACTGTTATCCCCTATTACAATGATCTTCAGCAAGTAATTCCTTTTGGTAGCACTCAGAACGTTTGGTATTACAGCTAACTAGTGTGCAGTGCATTAAATGTAGAAAGGTCCAGGATTACAGCACAAATAAGGTAGTCTGAGGGGTAACAAATGATACGGAATGCAGCTGAGATCACTGTAACAAGATAAACAGTGTGGTGTCACAAAATTGTCTCCCAGTTGACAAAACGATCCATATTTTACAGATTGCCTTAAAAATTGAAGGATGGAGTCAATTATAGCCAATTATGATGCTACATTTACTGGAGGAGTTTTCATATCCTTTGGGGAGGAATAAGGAAATGTTCAAGTCAGTCAGAAAAAGCTTTTGCATTTGCTCCCTTGTTTTATCTGAACGCATTTTTTTCCTATTTCTTCAGGTGAAAACTGAGCATGAAAGCTGGGACTAAATTATCTTTAGGAAAAAGATTTTTTTTTTTTTTTTTTTTTTAGTTCTTTCATTTTTCTTTGTGCCGAGCATAAAATTATGGTAGATAATATGGCAAATAGAACAAGAAACTTGAATGTCAGCTCCCCTCAGTTATGTTTGGGTTTACTCCAAAGGAATTGTAAATGCAGCCTGGTGATGGCAAAGCCTGCTTAGACAATGCATGTTGACATCTTTAATTTGACTTGCTTCTTTCCCGTGTCACTAAAGAGATACCTAGTAGATACTGCATATTTCTGAATTTAGTCTATTAAAGTAAAAATAAAGGAATGAGAGCATGGAACAGTTTACTGTGACCCACAGTTGCTTTTCCATGAATAGATGTAAAATGGGATACAAAAGCAGTATATTGAAGATGAACAGACAGATACCCATATTCTTAAGAGATCTGGTCATAGTCTCAGTGGCTGAGGAGCAAGCATTCATTTAATGGCGTAGTACTCTTTCATTTATATTACCTCCCTCCTTCCATTTTGATTCTCAGGTAGTGTATCGGGGAGCTGCGCATCCCGTCTATCTCATGCTGTAGGACTGACTGTGAGGAGTAGTTTCCCTTCCCTAGTAAAGCATGCTGTTGGTAATTAATTAAAGATTCAGATATATAGATAAAGTTGTATTCAGAGATGAAAGCCGACAGTAAACAGATTGTTTGAGTAATGTTTCAAAGTGTTATCCTCCTTCTGTGTTCAGGATTTCATTTCACCAGCTAGCTTCAGAGGATGACCTAGTACGTGTGCCAATGACAAAAGCTACTTGTAACAATTCAGATCATGCTTTCTGCTTTATGAAATGGGATTGTAAAAATCCTCTCAAAAATGACATCTGAAATAGCATTAAAACACAATTTCCCTTTGATAAGGTTTTAAGGCACTCATATAAAAAGTGGCGCTGCTTTGAGTGGCTCTGTGTCAGCATTATGCAATGTGTTGCACATAAGTGACGTTAATCCATTAAGGGTGTGAGGGTCACTTCTTTTTCTCATGAAGTCATTAAATACCTTTATTGATTTCTGTTCAGTCAGTTGCATTCTGCTGGTATACAGCGATCTCTAGACATGCTAATAGTGCTGTTTCTAATAATGTTTATAGACCATAGTTTTAAAGACAGATATTACATTCAAAATAAATTATCATGCCTAAGTGAAACACAAAGGAGCTTAGAGAAGCAATAATATTACATGGTTTGCAAATTACCTGAACCTACTTTATTGCAAAAGATGAGTTTGTGACACAGATGTTCTAAAATCAATAATTAGTCATCTTCAGTACATTCATTGCATTTTCTAAATGTACAAAAATAATTTATTTATTTATTTGGACTGTTTCTGTTACGTGATGATAAAGCATCTTTTAAAAATCAAATGCAAACCTGGAAACCCTGTCATAGTAAATATAAAATTTGTAATACTAGTTTTTATGTTGAAGACTGTTTAAACCTTGGATCATAACAAATGTTGTACATTGAACTGGCTGGTACTTACTATATTACTAGATTATTTTGTCGTTTGAAGCAGTGTTGTGTATATCAAATGCTAGTGGGTCAAATGCCAATAAGAGTACATTTCTTCTTCATTTCTTCATGATGAACAGATCTCGTAGGAGGAAGTATGTAAGACTCAATTAAACATAATGGGTGCAATTTAGCTCTGTATGAATGGATGTGCACTAAACAAAAAAAAAAAAAGTCACGTTCTGCCCTCCCTGCTTTGATGCCATCCTAATGACTTTATCTTGACAGTTAGCCTGAGCTTGTTTCCTTACCTAACAGATAACTTCAATTGTATTTTCTATTTTTCCTACTTAGAAGGAAATGAGGCTTCGGATGAGTTTCAAATCTGATGGAAGAGTTGTGATAGTCCTGTTAATTTTTGCAATAATCTGATATTGTAGTTTACCTCACCTCTTCTAGCCTTTTTCCTTTTGGACGCAAACGGTTTGTCAGAGTGGATTGCCAGCTTTGCCCTGGGCATAGCAAAAGCAGACCAGTACATTTATCTCTGCAGCTAAAACATGAAGTTTTCACTTCCAAGCAGTGAATCGCATCCTGCTGAGGAATTACTGTTTGTTTTGTGGGTTTCTTCGCTAGGACCCTTAAGGGGCTCTGACAGGTCTTGTTGAATAGCGTCAGTCATCCTTGTCTCAGACACCAAATGATGCCAAGTAATGGCAAGTTTATTGCATTGTCTCTGGAGAAGCTGTTGTTCGCTCAGCGTTTTCTTCATAGGCCGCCTGCCTGATCTCATTGAAGGAAACCTGAGCAAGGTTGTGTTATTAATGAATTATGACAAGCCTTTTGCCTATCGGGCAGAGAGGTTCCTGCTATCTCCTTTTAAGACAAAAACTTAATGGAAGATGCTCAGCTGGGCAAGCTCTCCGATGATACTCCTTAAGTGCTCATCCCAGGCTGATGCAAATAGGCAGAGAGCTGTGAAGCTGCAAGTGGCAGCGTTTAATACAGTCTCTCTTGTAATGCCTGAATAATTTTCCGGAGAGCGATCGCCGCAGCTGCTGTGAATGTGGTTATTTGTTTATTTTTCACCTTGGTCCTGGCAGATTGCTGACCTAGCTAATCTGCCGCACGCGCGGGGCTGGTGGTGGGGGGGGCAGGGGCGGAGGGACAGGGACGAGACGACGGCGTTTCCTGGCTCACAGCACCAGCACTCTCCTGAACATGACGGGATCGGCAGCTGGAGCCTGAGACAGGCTTCCGAGGCCCAGCGGAGTTACATGGGCTGACTCCCAGGTCTGCTCTGCGAGGGGAGCTGAGCGATGCTGGCGAAGGATGGGAAGGAGGCAATGAGGGAGCCGGCTTATGTTTTTCTTAATGGATGTTTGTGAGCGGGAAGGAGATGGCATGGGCTGTCGGGGTGAGTTATGGAGCGTGTTTTGCGATCTCCCTCTGGTCAGGCGGCTCATTATGTTAAACAGTGCAGCTTTTAAAGTGCTGTAGCTCTCCTTTTATGTGCCTTGGCCTTCATTTGCTGAAATGCTTCGAGTTCACGGCACTCAAGTCGTTTTGGAAACAGGATGTAATTACAAAGGTTTCTTATGCTTACCAACAGCTTTTTTGAACCAGTGTAATTATCATTACTTGTGGATACTGTAAATTGAATATCCCCTCCCTAATTACATTAAACTCAAGGGTTGGCTGCTTAAACAGCCGAATAAGAAAAGTTTACCCTTTACTATAAATAGCAAAATTGTTCTTTTAGTTCTGCTGACCTTTAAAACGAAGTACTTTACACGATGTCGTCAGGTGTACATTACAAAGATAGCTTGTAATTAGATCTGTAATGAGGAGCTCAGTTAGAATGGCTTTCTGAAAAACTTCATTTATTCAGCGTTTTCTAACTGCGTGACAGAATTAAAGTTTCAGGGTGCGTCAGGACTTTTAAAGGGGCCGGCTGCCGTTTTGCACTTCACGTGCTCTGCACCAGTGATTTGTAGCTGCCCAGTGCTATTGCCAGTGCTCGGAGGCAGCTGCTGTAGCTGCAGCAACTTACCCTGCCCTTTGAAAACAACACGGGGTCAAGGGAACGATTTATCTAGTGGTCCAAGGGTTTCTGTGATTAATTAAGGTTTCTTCTCTCACTTCAGGAGACAGATAATGACTTAATTTGTAGTGAACAGCAGAATAAAGAGAGGGGAGAGGTGGTCGCCTGATTTTTTGTTTGGTTTTCTCTGGTTAACACAAGTAACTGAAGTCGTGCTGAAATGTAAGTCATCTCGTCTGATAGGAAGGACACAGAGCTTTAGTTAGCGAGTTGATGTGCCTGCCTTGGGTTCAGTCTGCTGCCTGCCACAGCGTCACCAATTTTGTGCATTGCTTTAAGAACACTGAAGGCATTTCTCAGAAGTTTGATTGACTTCCACTTACTTGTGGTGACTGAAAATTTTAGTGCGTTGCTGCCAGCTAATATTTACTTTGCTTTCTTCATTCTACTTTAATTAAAATCATGCCGTTTATTCCCTGTAGAAGCTTTTTGGTTAGTCGGGACTACTTATTTTCCCAGAGTGCTGCTGGCTGAGTGTCCTTCCTGACCTGTCATAAAAACATGCTTGGACGGGACAAATTGAAAAGTGTGCCTTTGAAAAGAAAGGGACTTCAATTACAGTTCAATGGTAGAGAATTACAGCTATAGAAAAAGAATAGAAAAAAAATCCTTATTGCATAATGGAATACTATTAAATTTGAATTGAAATAACTCTTAAGTGATTTTTAATGAAATGTAAGACTAAAACAAAGGCAAAAAATAATACACGACTTGGTCTATTTTAGAATATGTGTTCGTAAGTCCATCTGCACTCTCCTGTAGCAGCTCTTAGCTAACAGTTTAAGCCAATGAAATACTCTACATAGTTTTATTTCTTGTTAAAAAATACTTCTGTTCATATTTGATACATTTATGAGTTTAAAATTAAAGAATAATTATTCATCATAATTCCGGTTTTTCTTCCAACATATTTTCTACCTTTCTGTATTTATTCTGTTACATGATAGGCAAAGCTACTGTATAGATTGTTTATAGATTGTGGTGGTAGTGTATTTCTCTTATACACATGTGTGTGTGCATATGTGAAGTGTATTCTTCACATATAGATTTAGAAGTAGATTCTTCACGAATAGGTATGTGAATGTGAAGACAGTATTTTATGCAAGTAAGTAGAGAGTACACTATGCGTAGCCAGTATTGATAGACAAATTTTGTGTCTGATATTTAACAATCGAAATGAAAACCAGAACAGTCTCATGGCTCCTGCAATTAGACAAAGATACAAGTAGTATCAGTCCATTAGCAGACAGGCAAATCCTTTCTCATAAAAGCAAGAAGTAGATGTTTTAGTAGAGATGTGTAGAGATTAGCTAGAAATCTGAAGGCTTAGACTTAATTTAGTTGTTCCCTGTTACAGAACCTCAGTGGGTAAAAACATTAGTGTGTTGTTCAGGCACCAAAGAGTCTGATTCCAGCGGCACCTGGAACAGGCTAGCTGATAGGAAAAAAAATGAGGAAAAGAGAGCAGTGAGAAAGACAAGACTTTAAAGGTTTTTAGATTAATTTGTTTCTACTTACCCTTTTGCAGGCACTTGTGCTTACCCTTAAGGCTTAAAATCTTCAGTCACTTCAGAATGGCACGGCAAAGTGATTTTTAGCTGGCTGTATACTGCTAGAGTGAAGGCAAATGTTCAAACTTGTCTTTTCCCAGCTGTTTCAAATACTAGTAAAGCTTGTGCATTTAGCAATAGCTAAGCTTTTGATACGTGGTAGTGCTTTTTAATAGAGCTCATTGATTGTATGTGTGTATTTTGTCAACCTCTTTTTTGAATGTTTTATCAGCAAGTATCTAGAAGGCGCTGCCTCCTTGAATTTTGGATACGGTCTCAGAGAAAACTCTTATGAAACTGAGATGCAGACAGTGTTAAAACTGCTGTCTTTGTCCCCCTAATTATAGGTCACTCTTCTGCATTAAGCTTCTTTCTGTTTCGCTCCTACCTTTGTAAAAGTAAACACAAAATATTCAGTGATGAAGCATGTCCCCTAAGCTCCTCCCTGCTGGAAGCAGGGAGAGTGTATGAACTGGGTGGCATTACAAAGTGGCATAATTGTGTTCTCTGTTTTGCTTCCTGTTCAGTTCCTAACAATACCTAATATTTGGGCTGCTTTCTTTTGGCAGCTGAGCGCTGAGCTGACATTTTGATGGCACTATTTATTGTAACCCCAAGGTCTTGCTCGTGAGCAGTAATGTTCAGGTCAGAGCCCATCACTGTACATGTGAAGTTAAGGTTATATTTTCCCATGTGCATCACTCTGCACTTACCCACACTGAATTTAATTTACTGTTTCATTGTCTAGTCACTCAGTTTCATAAGGTCCTGTGATTCTTCACCACTTGCCCTCATCCTTACTGCCCTGAATAAGTTTGTATCACCTGCAAACTTGGCTGCTTCAGTGCTCACCTACCTTTCTGGGTCATTTACAGGTATGGAAAGAGGAGCAGGTCTCAGTGCAGACCCCTGTGGTACTCCACTGGTAGGCTGCTTCTGCTCTGCAGGCTTGACCATTTACCACTAATTTCTGGTTATGTCTTTTAATCAGTTACGTTGCCGTGCAGGGACCTCTATTTTGCCATGGGTGCCTAGTTTCTTTGAAAGCCTTTGGTGAAGTACTTGTTAAAAGCCTTTTGGAAATCCATGTAGGCTGCCTTGGCTGGGTCACTGGTTGCACATGTTTGTTTGAGCTATTCAAAGAATTGGGTTAATTTTGTAAGGCAGGACTTCCCTTTATGAAAACTGAAATTTGACTGTTCTCAGACATGTGCCCACTTAGTCTGTTTGTTATTACAGTTTCTATTACCTTGACTAGCATATAGCCATCAGGCTTGCAGATTGCCGCTCCCGGGAGCTTTTCTGGAACCTGTATTAGAAGTTGGCTGCACATTGGAGACCTTAAGTAGCAAGGCACAGGGGAGAGGGATGGCACATCGTCGTTAGTAATTCAACTATTCTACCTTTGAATTTTCACTCTTGGATGAATGCTGTCTGGTGCCAGCCATTTGTTACTTCATACAGAGAAAGGACTGGGGGTTTTTTGTTATACACTTCTGTAACGCCCGGTGCAACAGAGTTCCTTGTACCCGCCAATGTAATAATAGTCATAAATTAAAATCTGATGTTTAAATCAGTTGTTAAAAACTGGGTTAAAAAAAAATGCGACTCTTGCTTCTACTATTGTTTGCAAGTTTTAGTAATACACTATTCTATTTTGGTTTGTTTGATTTTGTATATTTTCACTTCCCTTACTGGTGTTTGAGAGAGTAATGCAAACAGTTGGAGAAAGGGCAAGATTACATTTACGGAGAATGAGACTTTAAAAATCCTGAAAATATATAGAGTGGTTATTTCAGTTATATAAATCTGAGATGTTATTTGAAACCATGGTACTCTAGAAAAAGTCAGATGGAAGCAGTATTTTTAATTTGACAGTTTCCTTTTAATAAAAATGCATATGGCCTGCATCAGTAATTATCGATCTTAAATTACATTAGTCAAATTTTAGCTCGTGGATAATAAATGTGCACCAGCACCATGCCCGGTTTCTGAGTGGGGCTTTTGTGATGTTTCAATTTTGGGGAATATTCCTTTGGCGTTCCTCATTACCCAGCTCTCGTTCAAAGCTGAGCAAAGTTACGAGCTTGGGGTCACAATCTACCATTTCTTTGGACAAATCTGTGTCAATGTCTGTATTATATATTCCGATTTTAGGGATTCAGAACTGGTTTTTAGTCACACTGGGCTTAAATTTTGAATCAGTCAGGTTTTTGAGCTCTTTTAGCTCCCTGAAGCGGGGTTCCAACCCCACCAGGCAGAAGAACGTTGTGGGTGAAATGCTGGACAGCAGGTCCTTTTGCTGCTTGAAAGCAAAAAGCAATAAAGCTCCTCAGGTGTCTGCAGAAGCATAGCCATGATTTTCCTGCAAAGGTCAGCTGAAGAATCCCACTCAGGGTGGAGGCAGAGCAAAAGATTGTCTGTTCTTGTGTTTTTATCTTAAGGAAATCGGCTTTGTAGTCCAGATATTTTGTGTAGGGAATTCATTACGGTGTTTTTTCAGCGCCTTTCTGTAGTTCAGGGTTGCACAGCTCATAGCCTGTGTGCTATATCTGCAGCCCAGTGGTTAATTCAGTCAGTTGTCCGTTGCCTTTCAAGGCCTGACTGAAATCTTTTGGTGTTTGGCCTTCTTTTCTCAAGCTCCCACTTCTTTAACGCACAGCAGGCCAGCCTAGCTTGCAGCCAGCACACTTTCTGGTCCAGAAAGGGCTTTGGCGAGGAGGATAACCAAGGCCAAGCTGTGTGAATTATTCTTCAGTCACAGTCTGCTCCCAGCTGCCCCCTTTCCTGGCAGCAAGGTAGCAGGCAGGGGCTCACTTGGGCACAAAGCCAGGGGTAATGCGCGTGCAGAATAGTCATTGTGTGCGAATTTAGTAAATCCAGCTTTTCTGAAAAGCGTTACGTCTTCTGCTCCGGCTGTGCACTTGCAGTCCGGCTGATTCTCCCAGGCTCAGCCCCATTTCGCTGGTTCTTCCCAGCCTGCAGACGCTGCTGCTCCTGCCGTGACGTGGAGCTGAACGCCACTGTGGTAGCTGACATGGCTTGATGGGCTTGTTGCCGAAGGTACCATCATTTCACCAGCGACACTGAGAATAATTTCCAGACTTCACTGGTGTAGGCACCGCCTCCTTAAAACGTAGACTGGGAGAACAACGAGCAGATTCCTCCTTTTTGCGTGTTTATTTTAGGTCTTAATAGACTTAAGTATTTCAGGACTCTGTAGTAAAATAAATGCCTGAGGGAGCCTAAAATGTTCACACATAACTAGGGCTGGCAGGAGAACAAGAATTCAGTGTCATGAAAAATTTAGCAGGCTTGGCATTCATCTTGATGAGGAACTAAACACAGTTCTTCAGAGATTTTAATGAAAAAAGGAGAGGGAGAACAAGTTGCTCTGCTATTAGCTGAGGGCTCATTAGCTGGGGCACTCACCTGGAAGGTGGGAGACTGGGCTTAATCCTCTGGCCTGAATCAAGCAAAACATTCAAGTGTCTTTTAGTCTGGTTAGCTGCTGTCTCTACCCGTTTGTTTCTCTTAGGTTGACCAAAAGTTGGGTTAACCATCTGAGATGCCTCTCCAGTAGCAGCTGGTCATAAAGATAGTTATGAGTCTCTTCTCGTGTTGAAGAGTCTGCAGTTCCTTTTGGTAAATGGTTGGGGGATACTCCATCAAGAAGTGCCCAACTGTATCCACGTAGCACATTTTTTTAAACATGTCTGAGTTTGCTTTCATCAAAAGAAACAATGGTATTACCAATATTACTTGTGTATTTGTTATTCCATGTACATGTCACAAAATGCTGTAAATAATTTCTAAGTATATTTTGGCATGCTAGTGGTTTACATTAAATGGCATCATTATTTAACTAGTGCTACATTCAACACTCCCACATGTTCTTGTCTTGGTATTTTTTTAGTGGAAGTTCCCTTCCTTTTCTACAATAAATTGATTTGTAACAGAAGAAGCACATGAAACTTTTTAATTGCGGTGTGAGGGAAAATAAAAAAGGTGTCCATTAATGAGAAGGGTGTATGGAAATAAAAGGGCAAGGAGAAGTAAAATGGAAGAAGGTAGAGAGGTAGAGGTTTGCTTGGCTGTGAAAGGGAAGACTGGGACATCTGGAAGCCTTGTCTCTAGGAGGTCATAGGTGCCATGATGTAGGTGGCACTGCCTTGACTTCATATATGTTGTGCAGTTCTCAGAGGCACGTTGCCTGCCGGCTTTGCAGCGTTCAATTCATAACCCTTGCAGGGGATAGGAGGCATGCAAGATGAAAATATAGTATTTTGCAAAGCAAAAAGGGGAAGGAACATGCGTTTCTGCCCCCAAACTGGGATCCTGGTAGGAGATGCCCGAAGCAAGAAGATAATTTGGTGCACTCTGTCCAGCAACTTTACATTCAGCTAGCATGGGAGCCCCTCCTTCAAAGCCTGGTATAAACCAGCTTTCTGTAAAGAAAACTAGAGGGGTTTTTTGGGTTTTTTGTGGATAACATCAATGAAGACTAATCTGAGCTGGGGGTGGGAGGGGAAGAGCTGGATGCATTTTAATCCAATAGATTAGATTCCATGAAAACAGACTGTAACCATAAAAATGTCAAATAAAGCAGTTGTGTTGTATATTATTGTTTATAATGAATTGTTTTCTGCTTTTTCTGCTAATCAGGCATTTTCATAAATGTATTTTCCTTCCAAATGGATATGTTGTTATTCCCATGGAGCAGCTGCAGTAACATATTGTACTTGCATGTTAGGATTTTTTTCTTTCAAACGGAATGATGTATGAGTCATTTATGCCTAAAACATAGTAAAACTTATTATACCATCATTCATACCACATTTTCTGAAATAAACAGATCCAAAAAGACACTTGCAGTGAAAGTTGGATTCCTGAGAGTTTGCATGGGCTGATGAATGTTGTGGACTGATGCATCATTTTTATTCAAAAGAAATTTGTGTATGGTTCCTAATATCGCTGCCTGCTCACCGCAGCACACATAATCTTAACAGCAGTGTGGCAGAGGGGTTTGTATTAAACTGCATTGATTAACATCCTCCTCTGTTTGACAGGATCTGACTTTGAAGTATCTTGTGATTTGTTTTGTACTTGTGGATGTAAAAATTCTGACCAAGAATTTACTCTGCAGGCTGTAACTGCTTCAGAAAACACATAATGAATGGTAACTGCTTCCGAAAACATGTAATGAATGATTATTTGGACTACTAGGATACCTCAAAGATAAATAACAAATACAAACAATACAAAAAAGAAAGCTTGTCAGATAACTGAGCAAGAGAGCTAAGACTATTCCTTTGTCTTTATCTCTTCGTGTAGATACCATGGCACTTAGAGTGTAGGAGGCTAAATCAAGTACCGTGTAGTAACAGCAACTGCATCAGGAAACTAGTGTGTTAGGCATAAACATGCCAAAGTACAAAAGGAATGAAATGTGGGTAAACCGGGTTTCAATTCTGTGTTTCTCTTTTTATTTGCGCTTATAAATTGCATTTTATGTGGTCTGATCCTTTCAGAATGAATATGTTTAGCTTGTAAGTGTTCCTGCATGTTCTTTTCTTTACATAGTGCTGCATTATCAAGCATCATGTAAAATTAGTTACTTTGTGCCGATGTGAATGTGGACAAAGTCAAGCCATTAGTTGGCTTTTTCAGGGGCTGCTCTCATAATTGGTTGCATTACTTCTTTTTATAAAAGGAGCATTGTGTGAATACAAAAGTAATCTTGGCCAAGAACCTGTTAAAAAGTGTCTTTCAGAGGGGGGAAAAAAGCAGTCAGATAAGAAATTTGTTCATGTCTTATCAGTAAGTGCTTTGGTAGGTGTTTTGGCAGTAGAGATTTGTGATGGTTCATATGAGGGAGCAGATCATCTTGGAAAGCATGTGCAATAAAGTGTATGGGGAATTTTAGTTTTACAGGGCAGGGCTTCCAGACCGATGCCTTTAAATGCTTTCTGTGTAGTACTTGGCTTCTATCTGGCAGGTTTTACAGGTACTGAGAGGTGCATCTTGAAAGTATAATGCTTTAACATTAATAATCTTTCAGGAACTCGGAGGCTTATACAGCTTTTACTGGCAATCCTACTGTTTAGATGAAGAGCAGTTGTTTCAGAGTTTGCAAAGCACTCAGACGAGAATTTCCTTTCATCTCTTTTCAAAGAGATGGATAACCTCTGTCTGTCGGCAGATTTGGATGACCCAGTTGGCATTTCCCTTGTCCTTGGACAAAGGCCCAAGGATTCTGGAAGCAGCTTGGTAAAGAGGGTTTGTTACCCTTGGCTCCAGTCAGGCGTAAACAAGTATTTTCTCTATTTTGGAATTTTCCTTATATGTATTTTGGCCCAGTCTTTTGGGCCTTTTCTATTTTCATTGAGATAAAACCTCTTAAAAGTAACCGGTGTGGTTTACTTTACTTTGTTTTTTACTATTCTGAAGTGGTCAAATTGGCAAAGAAATAAAGATTACATTATTACTGCTGGATTTTATAGCTAACATTTCATGAAACTTTATTAGAACCCCCTTTTGTTCATTAGCTTGTAGCTTTATGAAAAGCACTTTTGGACTGATATTTTCCATGTTTAGTCTGAGGCCAGAGGGATTTTTTTACCTCCATTCAGCATTTTCTGACCTACCTAAGCTAATGTGAGGGGTTCGTATATTTTTTTAAGAAATGTTAAGTCTGTGTTCTTCTGAACTTGAATGGATAACTAACAGTATTTGAAATTTATGTGTTTAAGTTCTACATATAGCTAGAGCACAATGCAGTCCTGCCAAGTATAAACACAGATAAAACGTTACAAAATTAAAAGCTATCAAGTTGCAATAATTTCTTAGGGGAGAAGAGAGTGACTAAAAATGTGCAACTTTGTAGTGCTTTACAAATACTGTATAAATTTTCTCACCAGTTAAAACATTATTGTTTATATATTCAGGCAAAAATAAGGGACTTTGATGTGGGTTTTTTGTTTAATGCTGAATTTCCAGAGACACCTAAATAAAGAGTCCAGCTTTCTCCGAGTTCTCAGTATCCAACAGTTTTTATTGTTCTCAGTTTTCTAAATCATCCCCAACGAGACTAGCCTTTGTCAAAAATCTGGCCCTAAAATGCCACCTCCGGCCCATTTCAACACCACTGCCTTAGCAGCTTCAGTTGCGAGCTAACTTTGGTGATCATGCGGCGGGTTTTCATTTAAGCTTTCCAGCTTCCTGCCTGTGGTGGTCTATTTGTTTCTAAGGTAGAAACATTTTCTCCACATGGGCAAAGCTGATAAGTTCTATTCCAGCAGAGAAATAAATTACATACTAGATGTAATGAGACATCAATGTCCAGTAAATGTCCTGTTGCTTGTGAGAGTGGTGCTGTGTGAGACAACAGTCGATAATTTTCTGGTAATTCTCTAATTCCTCCCCTTCCCAAAATTCTTTTGTTAAGGAGTTACGTTTAATATAGTGGAAAAAAGGCCCAACAAGGAATGAAACTTGAAAGTGCAGCAGGAAGGGAAGGGCTTTTGGAAATGAAGCGATGAAGAGCTAACAAAAATACCTACTCAGTTGTGTTACCTTCAGGCGTACAAACCTTATGAAGTTCAAGACTTCTTTGCTGGTTAGACAAGTTTGATGTTTTGTTAGCAGGACTGCTTTCTCCTTTCTTGTCACTAAACTTAAGTTTTTGTAAGCGTCGTGTGGTTCCTTAGTTTTACAGGCAGTTTTATTGGTTTACTTTATTGGGAAAACACAAGGTGTAGCGGCAAGACATTTTTTTTCATATGGAAGGCTCTGGCAGCAGCGCTGCTCGTGGCTGCCCAACAGCGTGCTGGTCGTCACGGGGCCGTGCCAGGAGGCATGTGGGGCATGTGCCAGTCCCTGGAGCAGCTTTCCATCATGAGCTGGTGAAGATGGCAACAGTCATCTCATCCCTCCTTCTCTTCCTCCTCTGCTATGCCAAAGCGACAACATTTTGAAATAGCTAATGGTCAAAAAGATGCAGCTAACAGGGATATAAATAACCACACTAAAAGAAGTAACTACTTTGAATATTCAGAGAACTAAGATATTATTTTTATAGATGAGCTGTATGGAACACTTTTTCAGCAGTTTGTTGCTTTATGTTAGCTTCTATCAAAATCTCTTTAAATTGCCATGTTCCCTTCTAAGGAAACAAGTCGTATTCTGTGGTCTGCAAGCATAGTCAATCCAATGTCATCAAGAACTTCTCTGGATGCTTTGCTTCAAAGATATGGTTCCCTCTATAACAGACTGCAAGGCAGCAGCCACACTGGTGGCAAAAGTAGGCAAAACTGGCATCCCTACTGTTGCTTTGACTGCTGTTCTCATGTAGGGCCCAGGAGAATTAAGAAAACCAAATTTAGTTAATTAGTACTTATTGTGATTCCTCTTTCCATTACTTCTTGGTGGGGTGGGAGGAATGAGGGTGGGAAATTACCTGATTCTGAAAACTGGATGATTTGTGAGTCATTCTCAGAAGATTTATTTTCTCTTTAACAAGCCTCTCCCCCACTCCCTTTCAAAAAAAAAAAAAAAAAAAACCAAGTCCTCTTGTGCTCTTCAAGATGCATTTCCTGTCCTAGTCCAAAAGGACTTTTTCCAGCCCCCCTAATTTAACCCAAAGTGACATTGAAAATACAAAGTATGTAGGCTCCCACAGAGTCATGCTGGAAAAGTGATAAACCAGATGTGACATGGCTCAATCTATTTCACCTCTAATAAGAAAAAGTCACGGATAGGAAGAATAAAAAAGCATTTCTTCAAAGGTTACTTTTTTAGGCGATTACTCTTTATGAATTGCCATCCGAAAGAATATCAGCATCCAGAAAAATTAGTCTTTTACAAAGGTCAGGACTGAGAGTGGAAACTTGGTAAACTCTTCAGCCTCATTGTGAGTGAGAGTGGCTATCCTCCATACACCAATTGCAGTATGTGCCAGCAGCTCCATTTTTGATGCTCAGTTTCATTTCTGGAAATGCAAAAAAAAAAAACAAAACACTGGTGGGTTTTTTTCCCGGTTTTTGCTTGGGTCTGTGGTGGGTTTTGTAGTTTGGGGGGGGGGTTTAACATGAAAATCCTGGCAGGTTTTTGAGAAGGGCTGGGTTCTGTCTACGGCACGGTCTGATGCTGACTTAATTGTTTGTTTTGCACGTGAGTCGGTGAATAGGGAGTAGAGAGAATGACTGGCTGCACATCACCTCCACTCAAGAGACCTCTCCTGCCCTCTCCCACGCCCATGTAGTGGTAAGTGAAGCAGTAAGCCAAGGCAGATGAGCGCAGCAGTGCAGGGCTGTAACCGAGGCAGAAGTCGTTAGCCACAAATGGGTGCCTTTTGCATTGCATCGGTACGCAGCTGTGTATACGTGCCTGCCTGTAGAGAGACCGTGCACCTCTGCACACACCCTGTCATTTGGCTGGATTTGAGCAGATGCCAGCTTGGTGGCTGTGGTAGGAAGGGGCCAGGTCTGTGGCCAAGCCATGCAGGGTCCAGATGGGGACCCCAGGAGCTCCCCTGCCTGCACAATCTTGAGAGCTGTGTGCCCTTGGAGACTCTCCTGGCTGTGAAGCTCCAGCTTCCTGCAGGGGCTTGCGAGTTGGTTGCAAGTGGTAGTGGCTTGGCCAAAACTGTGAGTGTGAGACTTGGTGGCTGAGCTGGTGTCTCCTTGTCCTGGCTGTGCTGGATGAGGCTCTCATCACAACACAGAGGAGCTTGAATCCCAGCAGATGCTCTAAATGGAGAGGTGACATTTTCGTGTGAGAACTTTTACGTCTCAAGTGGAGATATGAGTTAATCGAAACATTCTGCAATCTGGTGTTGATTTCATCAGCTTGCTTCTGTCCAAAAACCCCCACCCCTCAAAAAAAAGAGAATTAGGCATCTTTTTCTAAAAATACAGGGACCTATCACTTAAAATTATTTTTGGAGTGGAATGAGGATTTTCACTCTTCTGGAAATAGCACTGTTCCCCTTCCAACATTTTGTGTGCCCACTTTTGATTAATATTGGGGGAAGTAAAGTGGAAAGTTCAGCTGAGTTGAGCGGAATAGCTCCTAAAAATAAAACCTGGATGCTAAAGATGCTTGAGTTTTTAGTTCAGCTCATGAACTTTCTGCCTAGCTGAGTGGACCTTTGCTCTGCACCTGGCTTTTATATTATAAGGTAATTCCTTTTGAAAATAATAATAATAATAAAAAAAGCTAGTGAGAGCAATGCACTTCGGTTAGGATATTCTGTCAGTTAAGGCTCAGATTCTGCAATTTCTTTACAGACAAAGCTCCCATTTAAAGTGAAGATGAACACTGCGTGAACTCTGCATTGAAGAAGGAGCTGTTGTGACCATGCAGTCTGACCCCTGTAAGAACAGGGCACTCCTTTTCATTTAGCAATCTGCTGAGCAGCAGCTGTTAAATTTCCGAAACCACCAAAATGCCTCAAAACACAAAGTGTTTGCTTCAAAAATGAGTGTCAGTTCTAATGCATAACCATTTTTCTTAAGAAATCTTTCTCTTTTTTGAAAGACAATTACAAGCTTTATATTACAGACTGTGATTATTATGCTACACTTCCAAGAAAGGAAGAAAAAAAATAAATTACAATATTTCAGGCCAACATTTCTCTTGCTTTCGAATGGATTACTTTTGTTTTCAAATCAATGTCCTCTTATTATAGTCTTGTAAAGTCTCAGCTTTCAGTGTCTACAGAAGCAGTTGCAACTTTGAGAGTTGAAATACATGTCAAGATAATGCACCTGTTTTGTTTAGAAGTAATAACTTTTCAAGGAAATCTAGGAAAGGTAGATGTCATTTGTATTTAAGATTTGCATGTGAGATGTAGTCACAGTTCATCAGCACTCAGAGGGATCTGAAACTTGGAAAATACATTTCCCAATTCAGGGGTCATTATCCGTTACATGTACAAACAAAGCAAAACAAAAACAATTAAATGGAAAACCCACAGTAGATTGCAAGCATCATTTTTATGCTTTTGAAAACATTTATTTTTAAAAGAATTCTTGGCATGTAGTTCTTTTCACTGGCGTGTTTTTCACTATAGATGGATTTATACAGTCTTATTTATATATGTGTATATGTGCATGTGTATATATTTGAAAGACCGTCTATGCATGTATTTCCTTGGGGCGATCTTCACAGTAGCTACAATGGTCGACCCTGGTATAAGTAGATAAAAAGAACTGTTTTGGTTATAAATAATCATTCTTTGTGTGCTATGCCACAACACTTTTCAGTAGTTCTATTTGCATGTAGAGTTTTAATTAAGAGATAACTGTCACTGCAGGTTGACTGCAGAAGGCTGCAGTATCCAGCAGAGAGATAAATGCCAATGCCAAGTCATACAGGTTGGAGAGCATACAGGGAGTCCATAATAAAAAATGGGTTTACAATTAAAACTCACTTATTACTAACTTACTGTGTTATATGCAGAGATGAAGAACTCCAAAATCTGGTTGCTTAGGGTTGTATGTACCAGATGTGGGGTTTTGTGGGTTTTTAGGGGGCTTTTTTGGGTCAGTCTACATGTGATACATTGGAAGTTGAAACTTTGGGATGCGATCAGTAAACTTAGGAGGGTATATTTGCCCTATTTAACAAGAGTGTGTTACAGCTTTCAGCACGCTGGGAAGTCCTAGAACAGATTGCAAAGATTCATCTCAGCTTGATTCAGAAGGGCTATAAGTGTCCTTCTGCCTGTTTGAAAGTGTTTTGGTTTCTGATTAATTTAGCCAGAAGACATGTTATTTCTGACCTTCATAAACCACTGCCTGTCTGATCCCAGTTTTAAAAGATCCCACTAACTGTTTTATTAAAAAGAAAAAAAAAAAAAAAAAAAGAAACCTGTTNACCTGTCTTTTCCTGTTGTGAGGACCAAAGTACAAAATGGATATGTATAGCTACTGTTACTGAGCCATTATATGTATAACATTTTTCCACAGTATGTGGTGTGTTTGGGGGTTTATATGACATAATAGTGCTATTTAAAATAACATGAAATCTTCATTTCCATGAAGTCACCAGCAAAAATCCCATTAATTTAAGAAGGGAGATATCTACCTTGCAATTTGTAATTTAATAGAAGTTTCTTACTGACATTGAAGTCAGTAAGTACTCTTTACCACTAACTTCAAAATAAGACTCTCCCCCTCTGTCTTTGAGATGCAGATAGAGGAATTTTTTTCTTCAGTTTCAGTGACAAGGACTGCCAAGATTATGAAAGGAAAAGTGCACTGCCTGCCTTAGCTAAACAGCCTAAACAGAGCTGTCTACTCTTGTATTGCCTTAAGCAGCCATCAGAAGTTGTGTGGAAGAGTTAGGTGTAGGATTTATGCATCCTGATTGAGATGAAAATAATGGCCCTTCAAATTTCTATAGTAAAATTACTTTTGCAAAGTATGTAACTCGCAATACATCTTATGCAAAGTGAATTGATAACGCCAGGTTTTGAGAACTAATCTAGATATATGAACAAAAGTTCAGCGTTGAAGAAATTCATGAAGCAACAAAGACTTTCCTGAACTAAAACACGATCTTAAGAATGTGTAGATTTATAATTACAAAAGAAAATAAACAAGATTTTTTGTTTCTTGTTGGTATCACATTGCCAGCAAAATGTCTCTGTTTTAAGCATTTGAATCCTTTGGGAAGTTTTCATAAGTGCATGTATTTTAGGGGTCTGCAGAGACTTTCTGGGTCATCTGTTCCAGCCCACCCACCCTGCAACAGCAGGAGATCGTTACTACTGCTTCTCTTCCATCCTACTTTTCTCCTAAATGCTATGTTCCAAAAGTGTCCAATACTATTTTCTCTAAAATACATCTAGTGAAGATGCATTGTGTAATTCATCTATGCACCCGTTGGTGTTGAAGCAAAGTGCTTCTTTAGCATGTGATGACAGATAAAAGATGAAAGCTGAGCAGTTGTTGGATTCGTTCTTCATAATATGATATGAATAAGCCTAAGTGCTGCTAATGGCTTTTTTTTTTTAAGGGAAAGGGTGTAGGTGAGGTGTACATGACTGTAAGCTGTGGGTTTTGGCCGGGTGGAAGTGTCCCTGAGACTCTGGGGTTGAAGGCACAGCTCTGCCCCCTGCTCCCCGTGGCCCTTCCCGTGCTCTGCGGTAGCCCCCCCTTGCTTCCCTGCTCTCATACCCACGGTGTTAGGCAGCACCAATTGCCAGAGGCTCAGCCTTAGACTTACTTAAGCCTTAATATACTTAATATTGAAAGTCCCGCACATCCCTATGCCTCACATTACTGCCAATCCATTGATGGCAGTCTTCCCCATTGTTTTATTTGCTATCTTTTTATTGGTTGCACTTATAAGGGACTTATATACTTGGCCCTTTCAGCTTTTCCATATATGACATCAGTTCTGCTTCCAACTTTTATTTTATACCATCTTTTAGATCAGCACTGATCTTTACACAGAACAGTACAGTTTTTTCAACATAATTATCTTGCATGTATGTATTTAATGTATCCATTATTAGCTCAGGTGTAGTTCTTTGTTAATGTTCTTCTTATAACCAGTTTTCTTTGGGTTTTACTTTCTTTGGGGACTCATATTATTTCTTCAGCAAATTTATTCACATCTTCACATATGGCTATATTGAGTCTGTTCCTGCTGGAGTTTGCCTATATTTGCCACAAATCTTTTTTGCATTTTCGTGTGAGATAAATTTTTGGAAGTACGTAAAGATAATTGAAAGTCATGTATTTTTGATTGTGAAAATGCCAACAAATTAAAGTGTGTGTATCCTCATAACTAACCTAAAAGATGAGATTTAAGTACTCTTAAGCCCAGCATACTTTCTCATGAAAAATAGCTTACTATCTTATATCAAAGTCACATAGTAAAAACAAGAACATTTGCTTTTTTAGAGTATGGGCAAGAAAGTCTAAGCATAACAACAGAAATTTTTGCTAGTTGTATACCAAAAGAAGCAGAAAGGGGGGGGGGCAGAAATCAATATTTGTGTGTTTGTGGTTTTCCTTAGAATGAAATATTCTTTGCATCATCGTATGCCTCCAAGCTGTTTGGAAAAAGTGTTACAATCAATATAACTGGCTTTTGTCATACTTAATGTTTTTTGTGATTTATAAATGTGTTTGTTGAGAGTTCAATAAGAGATATTACCAAATATTTTTAAATGCCTTTTGTTCCATGTAAAAAAAAATTGGAGAGGAATGCACATCATTTACGATCCCTCTTTCTAGTGTGTTAAGTATTTCTTTTTTCTTAACATGTAGCTTATTCTATAAATGGCAGTATAGATAGCTATCTGTCTTTTCACTTGGAATCAAAGAGGAACTCACTGCAGAAATCTGCCAATGCTGGATGAAGTTGCACAGAAATACGCGTCCCAGCTGGTTGGCCTAGGGTTCTTGTGAAGAATTGGCTCATATTATAACCGGCTCCCTTTTCTCTGCAGACCATGTAACTTTGTGACAAGAAAGACCTGCCTGCCAGAATTAGGTTTAGTTATAAAAATCAGATCACCAAAGTTGCACAGTTTCCTGGTGGTGTTACAGCCCTAATCACCTGACTTTTGCAGTAGCAGAGATCTGGCCCCGCTGAGTGTAGTAGTGGGAGCTTTGCTAATAGCCCCACGCCTCCAGCTTGCAGCTGACACACAGTGTTTTCTGAACTGAGCAGCTCAGTAAGGCGGAGCACCCAAGTGATGCTCTTTCCAGGTGGCTACTCATCAGTGCAGTGTCAACTAGCCACGTAGCACTGAGACAATTAATAAATTTGGATAAATGAGGGAATTTGCAAAATAATTAAGGGACCTTGGACATGACGCATTTTCAGGCAACAGGATATTTTGCATGATTATGGTTTCTGTAATCAAGGCTCTGTTGTGTATAAAAGTTCATGAGTGTAAATTGAGAAGGAGAGAGGAAGCATACTGAGAACAGTGTTGTGCATAAGCTCGATAGGTATTACTGAGATGCTGATTTGCTTCAGACAGTATACATCTGGAACATATTACTATAGCTCTCCTCTGTAGTCAGAGAAGTCCAAAGCAAGTAAAGGAGATTGTTCCAAGCTAAAAAAAAAAAATGAAAACCATAGAGCTAATTTGTATTTGGAAAAAACCCACTGTTAACTATTATTGGAATTATTCAAAAAATGAAATGTAATGGCTACCTAAATCAGTTTGGGTACATTGTAAATAATGTGTTAAATACTCCACCAAGAAATAACCATAAATCTATGTTACTGAAGCAAGCAATTTAAAAACTCAAGGTGTAGCAAGAAAATCTGGTGGCACTTTATCTTGAACTTGAAAACGTGCCCAGTGTCTACTTCCAAATTCCCAGGTTGAGCCCTCTAAAATGTCATTCCCCCATCCTTGTTATTTCCCTGGCTATAAACCTTGGGTTTCACACAGGAGTTACTTGAGTAATAGTAAGTGCTCTCTTTCCTTCCAGAAGCAAACCTGAGTCTTAAAATTGGTAATAATATATGTTGTGCGGTTCACTACAAATTTGAGAAGAGGTAAATGACATGTGAAAGAATTAAGCAAACAGTTTGTGGTGAGGCTGTCACGGGTTTCTTTCCAGGGAAACCAATTGGTCAGGACTTAGCAACATGTTTTAGAGATCTTTAAGATACTATGTGATGGGATAAACTGAATATGAAAGCAAAAAAAAAAAAATTAAAAATCAGCATGATTCTAGCAGTGTACAAGGGAGATGGAGGGAAGGTAATTCAAGCTATTGGTGCCAATATGATTTATTGTATTAAACTTAAATATAACATTGAGAGGTGCTGCACCTCTCCAGCATAACTGTACTACTGAGTACCATAAAATCAAATCATTACATGATGAAAAAAACCTTTCTTTTCCTTTAATTTAAATTTAGATTCATAGCTATGAATGGTATCCATGCAGGTTAATCTAATTTTTTTAACACAAAGTATGTAATAAAGCTGCTTCATTTTCTGGTACAATTCCCCACCTACAGGCAACATAATACTTTATTCAAAAGTAGTCCAGCAGTCTTACTCTCTCAGTGAGATCTGTGCTGACTAAATACTGTAAAGAACCAAGATTATTCACAGTGTAAATTAGGTAACTCTTTCTCTGCTACTTACTGGGTTTAATTATTGTTTCGTTGAAGGACTAAATGCATTGTTATGATAACCTAAAGCTTTATTTAAATTTGTCTTCCTCCGTGATGCCTTTATGATACTTTCAAGATGTAGAAGTGGGATGTAGTCATTGTGTATGCATGTTTTAAAACAACTTGTGCAGGTGGACTCAAGTTTGACAGGTGAAACATTTTAATAGGTTTTAAATAGTATATGTACCTGAGAAACACTGCTAAAAACATAAAGTCCTGTCAGAATAACTCATATGGTAGAAATTTAGGGCTGTGAGTTTCCCTGTATGTGTAAGCTTGGAAAACTGTTCCTGTTTCTTTGCTTATCTGTATTATTTTCTTCCATAAGTAGATTTTACTCAGGAGTGTCCCACTGAAAGAAGCAGCCCTTGATTTGGCCATATATTTCAGTATTTTTGTTCTGCTTAAAGGCTTGAAAAATAGAAAATACTGTATTTTCCAAATGGTTGTACAACAAATATTTTAGTTGGCACCTGTTCCTCTGTCATTCTGTGTTGCAGAGACATTGAATTCCAGGTAGTGATAGACACTGTCCATTGAAATAGCAAGTCATGGCGTTGTGTTATGTTTTCTAAAGCACTTAAGCCAGTTTATTACATGCTATTGTCATATTTTCTTTGTCCATCTCTTTTTATTGTTTGAAGTAGACTATTATCCTTTTGGTGATGCAAAAAATAAATGATTTGTTGTTCAAGTGATATCTTGACCCATGTTTTAAATTTTTTTTATTTTTTTTCCATAGGTCCTCCCATGCCATCCTCCTCATCTAGTCCATCAGTTACTGAACATTTACACTCCCCTCCTCCATCACCCAATCTCCATGACAACCAGAGGTGGTTATTAAGTAATAATGCCAGCCAGCCAGTTCAGGACTCTGATACAGATGAGGACTATACTGCCAGCTCATATCTAGTACAGACCGGTACTGTTTCAGTGTCTGTCCCAGGTCATGGTAAGAAGAGGACACTTTGTCCATAGTTTGAATACCCTTTTATTTTCCATCCTCTTACAAAGTTACCTAATAAAAATTAAAGATATCAAAATGACTTTGTATTTTAAACGGATTTTCCTTTAAATGTCGCAAATGATGTTTCTACTTTATTATAGGATAAGCAAGAGTAGAAAGTAACTTCTAGTATATAAAAGCTCATTTAAGTTATTTTAGAATGCAATACTTACATGAAGTAATAGCCATTAATGATTTATTACGTACTGTAATTTGTAGCAAGTGACTAGCCTTTAGTTGTACTTTTTAAAGGGTAGGCTGAAGTTGGTTAAACTGTCATGATGTTTAGCTTCAGAATAATGTAAAAGTTATCTTTTACTACCTCATCAAGTTCAGCAGGTTCCAGCTGTTCCTTTAGTTTCCCTGGGGCAGGAGAATGGAATTTTTACATTACTGGATAGGGCACTCTAGATTGAGAAAAGAGATCTAGAGGAAGAGAGCTGTGTGGTCAGAGAAGGCAATGGTGGCTCCTGAGATGTATGTTTCCATGTTTCTCGTCCTCCCAACCGGTGTGAGTAACCAACAGGAGTGACATGTACTTGAAATACCAGTGCCCACTTATACATCATGCTGTAAGAAAACATATTTTTACTTTTTTTTACATAAAAAAATAATAGCCACAGGGTTCCATTTTTGTTGTATGACTGAACAAGTTTTCTTGCGGTAGGCAGACTGGAAGAATAATTTGTTAATTCACAGCCCTTCCCCAGTAGATCAGCAAAGCTTAGAACAAGCCTCTTCATTTCTGAAGAACCATTTCTGTCTTATGATTGTAAAGAACTCTCCTACAGATGAACCGCTAGAGGGGGTTTGGAGAAATATTTTCCTACAGATTGCACATCAGTTGGTTGGACAGAATTATTTTGCAGAGCAAAAACACTGGCTTTGAGCTTCTCTTCCTAGCATTGAATGCAACTTTGGGGTTGTGTCTAAAAGGCCAATCTGCTAAGAGCAGTTGTGTAGGTGAGTTGGACAAACTTTTTTTTTTTTTTTTGGTCATGTTAGGGGCTTGGGTTAATATCTTTAAAATTAACAATGATAACTTTATTTTCACGTGTTCAACTTGCTCAATATTTAATCTGTGAAGAACCCCAAAAAAACAATGGTAATACATTGTCATAATCAGGGTATGTTATGATGATGTCTCCATTTATGTCTAGGAATATGAAATCTGTTAGAAAATGTATGCATTATCCAAAAGTTAGCCTGGTTTAGTTCAATAAGTCAATACATTTAGATTACTGTATCCACCAGCCCTTCCTCTACAAATGAAAAATGCAAAAGCAAGAGAAAGCTGCTAAAAATTTTGAATAGTTGGGATGGACTACTAACATCTCCTAGCCTCTTAGGAAGCTAGTAAGTGTTCATCATTCCTCTAGGTTTTAGCATTTTCCTGCTTCTGAAATTTTCAGCAGTTGCTTGCCAGTCTGAGTTTGCCAAACTTGAGGAATGTTCCTTAACCCCTTTCACCCCAGACTAGCCAAAATAATTTCAGCTGGTCCCATGGCAAGTCAAGTCTTGGCCTTTCAGCAGGACAAAATAAGGGGGTTTTTGATAGCAAGCAGGGCAGAAGTTAACACTGTGGTATATGTTGAGAGAGTTGTTCTTGGTAAGACTAAGTGGAAGGGAAGACTTGGTAAAACTAAGCTAAGCGGAAGGGAAACCCAGCATACTCTGTAAGTTCATGTTCATTTTCCCGTCCCCTCTCTCTTTCTGCTGTGCTCCCATCTCCTTTATCTGCAGATGTCTGAGATTCGCTCCTTCAGTG
>WAAD01022405.1:3349-56112 GCA_013389945.1 Fregata magnificens
TTTCTTTAACTGAAGCCAGCTGGCAAGTGACACTGCAGTTTATCAACCAACAGTTAATAAAATGTTATGCTCCAGAAAAATTCAATTCCCAAAGCCCAGCCCTAAAAATCAATAAAGCTTATCCTCCAGCTAAAGCATTTCTTATGAACATTAAGTTTTTAAATACAGCATTTTTCCTCACCTTTCTTAAAAACACAGATATAAACTAAAACCAAATTAAAATTAAAAGCTGTGGAAACTATGGGACTAGAAACTACAAATCTGGTTTTAATTTTCATAGACATTAAACTGTTTTTTACATTGGGACTAACAAACTCATCTAAAATTAGTAAGGATGCAAAGATTTATTATACAAGTCCTTAAATACTAAAACCATGTTTTGAGTTTTGAATAGTTATAGTAAAACCTTATTCTCTCTTTCTGAAGCTCCTGTTCCCAAATAAAACATCACAAGACCAGTTACTCTGTTGTACAGGATTTTTCTACTTCATTAAGCTGTATGACAATACACCTAATAATTTCTTCCTTGTCGCTCAGTACCGAGCTGTGGTTTAGTTTGGAATATCAAACTATAAGGAACTAATAAAATCCAAGTTAATCTTCATTAGCATTTACATCTTTCCCTTTAAATATTTTGATGCAATCTCGTTCAGGAGATGGCAGAGAAGGAGTATGAGCAGTCCAGTCATAGAGGCAAAGGGGTCTGTGTGCAAAGAATATGAAGGCTATATTAGCTGCCGGACAGTGCAAACACCTTTTCCATCTCTTTCCAGCACCTGCTCTTGTTCTGAAATATTTTCTTAATAGGCTCAGTTTAATTATCCAAATTCTTATCTACAATAAATTGAAACCCAATTCTGCTATCTTATAGCAGAGAAAAATTTAATTGGTCTCTGAACAACTTGAACTCTTGAAGACTTTTATGTCTTTGGGCTCTCATTTAAATGGCTGCATTCTAGCTAAGTCTTTCTTCTAATGAAAAGCACTTGCTTTTCCATCTAAGAAATCTAAGAAGAATCAGTGTATCAAAGCTGAAATGCTTTAACAGATTATATAAACTTACCTGGTATTGTGGTTGTTTAAATCTGGAATTCTTTGTGTCACCCTGTATTTCTGGCCAGTGACATCAGCAGTCTGCAATGTTGCAGTTTTGGTCTCAAAATTAGTGAAGTAGTCAGGCTGCTTTCTGTTAAGTTTTAGGGTATTAATCATTTGATGCATCCTCCTTCTTTCTGATCTTTTCCAGTGGTCTCTAGAGCTCTCTACCTCAAAGAGGTTCCTACAGCTTGCTGGTTGTGCAAACTGAAGCATTCAGCCCTTCAAGGAATCAATGGAGTCTGATAACTTTATTATATAAACATCCCTAAAAAGATTCTGGAACCTTCACTGATTGACACTATATGATTAATTGTTCATTTGCTCTGTATTCTGTGTACAGAGTGAATAGTATTACTTTCTAATCCCATCCTCCTCTTCAGAGAAGCCTGTGCAGATCTCTGAGGAAATATCTATTCAGACCCTATTGCTTCAACCCTCTCCGAGAGATGAACCACCACACTTCTAAGATGAATCTCGAATGTAATGAAAGTATTACAAAACCCAGAAAAATATCCATATGGAATTCTAACAAATTGGTATGTTGGAGGGATCATGTTCACTAACACATGCTTTTGCTCAAAAAAATTGTTATGTAATATAGGAAGGAAAGAGTGTATTTTGTTCATGATTATGCAAATTTAAAAAAATGCTTGAATTTGGGGGGTTTTGGGGGTTTGTTTTTTATTTTTTAAACTGGGCTGCTTGAGTGTTCATAGGTTTCTGGATGGGAATAATACAAGTACTCCTACTAATTTAAAGGGTTATGGGGCACATTTTCAATGGCAAAGACTTATCATAACCCTATCTTGAAGATAAATCACCTGGATACGTTTCCTTGATCAAAAATGAGATACAAAAATATCTCCAAGAAGGTGATGAAGTTCAAAGAACTCATCATCAGATAAGACCCAGAAGTAATCTCAGATCTATGCGTTAGAATTGAGGCAATTCACTAAATTAAAAAATTCGGAATAACATTCATGTATTTTTGACAGTTACATTTTCTTAGCTTACAGCTGAACATGAAGAAGAACATTATATTCTGATATATTTGGTACATATTATTCAATAACTAGAAATATATTGAAGCTTATATTTCTAAGTAGAATTAACAAGGAGATAACTGCTAAAAATTCTGCCCAGTGTGTGGAACAGGCTATTTGGGGGTTTGCTTTGTGTGAGCTCTCTCTTTATGCTATAGATGAAAAATAGTTTTCACTAAGGGAAGTACAAAGGTATAAGGAAGAACCTGAAAGCCAAGAGAACTTTTTTCCCAGTTGTTTTTGCTTGTCTGGCAGTAGGATTTTTTTTTCTCCTACTGAGTAAGGTTTTACAGGCACTGGAAGTACAGCATTTTTTGTGGTCCCACTCAGAAAACCAGTTTCTGTGTGCTGAGAGCGCCCATCGCTGGCCCTTTTTTCCGCTCAAGCTGAAGCTTACTGGGCTTTGGATTGCTCACCTGCTAGCATGCAGGAAGCCTCCTCCCCGCAGTTTATGACTGAATGACTGTCCCTGCCTTACGTAGCAGCAGAAGTGACTCCTGTCCTCATACACACCTGCAAATTACCAGTCTGTGTTCAGAATGTATCTTTTCTGTAAATAGTTGTTTTCATTTCAAAGCCATTTTTGTCACTGAAAGTCTGACTTTTATTCATAGTAGCTAATTGTTACAGCGAATGAACTTGCTGTTGGGAACAAAGAGTGTTCCAGCACCTCTGGAAACCATACCACGTAACACTGTTGTGCATTTGGGTAAATTCAGGACACCAAGTTGACGCTCTCTCTAGTTCTAGCTAGCTTCCAAGGATAAAGATTCCCTAGTTCTTTAGCTTTCTAAAAAATGATTTGCCTACATTGAAAAAAGGATAAGCTACCAGGAAAATACATACAGTTTTCTGTTTTGAAAGCCCATGGAAAAAATGAAACCAATTTATTTTGCTTTGTCATCTGGATGATAAAATAAATACTGTAATATATTTAAAAAAATAATCATACTTCGTTCTTCACCAAATTATACTATTGGTGCGTAGAAATGAGGAAAGCTGTATTGCACATGCTCTCCCTGGATACTACATTTGCTTTGTTCTATTGTAATTCCCATGTAAATGGAATTATTTTTATGTTAACAATAAGCAGAAAAATCAAGACCCTTCTACCATTAGAAAATCTACAGCATCTTCTAACAAGATCTTTTTTTTTTCCCCCTTTCACTCAGCTGAGTCAGTCTGTGACAAGGCTTGTAGTTTTTACATTTCCTAAAAAATAGTGTGGATAGAAGGTTCAACTTACTGAACTTGAACCCACGTGTGACCAAAAACATTGCCACAGCAACCTTCCTAACATTATGTATGGGTGGAAGAGGGGCAGTCAGCACCTATTATGTCATCTTCCTCATTGGCCCCCACCCCAGGCCTGCTGAGGTTTAGAGTTAGAAACACAGAGCCCAGCATCAGCTGCATTCTTGCAATGAGGTGTGAGAGCCCCAATCAAAGGCAGCGCAAACAGTGAAAAAAGGCAGAATTTGTAATAACTATGAGAGAGATGGCATTGACAGTCTGACATGGCAAATCCTTGTTTGCAGTAGGAATGACTTGCAGTTAGCAGATAAGGTCAGACAGAGGATGTTTCCTGTCCAAGTCATCATCAGCTACAAAAAAAGTTCCTACTTCACCCCTAGGCAATCGGCCTTGTCATCCACACCTGCCTTTACCACTTTTCCCCAATACAAACCTGACCTTTTTATTCTTGAAGCCCACATGCTAACTATACACGTGTATCCTGGGCAAAGAAGGCGAGGGGAGGAAATGTGAGCTTCCATTACCTAAACAAACATTTAAATACCTAAACAAAGCAGCCAGCTCCTTAGTTTGTTCCATAACGTATTCTGGTAAGTAAATGCCTTATTCTTGGCTGTATTCCTAGCCATTTTGCCAAGGAAGGTTCTACATTAAGATCCAGAAGACTTTTATAATTATATCACCCTCGAATATTTATTCTTGGTTTTACCTTTGTGCTACTCCTGAATCATCCCATCAATGGTCTGCATCTATGCGTGTATGGATGTACCAAAGGTCACTGATCCCCAGAGGAAAGTCAGGCTGTGTTACATTGAGTAGGGAAGGCGACTGCTTCTGTTATGTGTGCCCCAGGCCTTTTCAGCCTTGAATAGGCTAGCTAAAGAAGCATGGTGCTGTTTGAACACTCTCCAAAATTGAGGTGATCCACTCCAGATCTGTAGCAAAATGTCATAACCTCTTGGGGTATGTAACAACCCAACACTCTATACTTATTACACAAAAGTGGCACTTTCTTACTCCACTCTTACTAAACTTATCCCCTGATATTCATGTGAAAGAAACATTTTTACACCTTTTAATTCCAATTATACTCCGAAAAGTGAAGCATGGCAGAAATTGAATTCAGTGTCACCTTTTTTTCTCCCTGAAAATATCAGTGAGCATGCAGAGAATGCAGGGAGACTGTGCAAGTTCTAACTGTACCTTTAATCTACTAAAAGAATCCTTTTCTTATTAATAATATATGTGAAAGAATGAGCTTCAGTGGACTGATTGGTTCTAGGTGCTCTAACCATAAGCCTCAAATGATAACAATGAAAGCAGAATTTTTAGGGATAGGAGGTAGAAAAGAATGTATTTAATATGTTCTTTTAAAAATAACTTCATATCCATTCATTTTATGGGAACTAATCTAACCACACGCTTCTAATACATATTCAGTTTCTGCACTAATCTAGGATTTTGAGTTTTTGTCAAAGCATCCCTGCTGTACCTTTGTTAAGCAGAGCTGAAAGTAGGAGACACTAAGGAAGAAATCAAGTCATTAAAAAAAAAAATCACATATCATATTGTAAAAACTATATAACATATTGCACAATGAAACAAAAGGAAAGCTCAGTGATTTTCCAGTGCACTCTCCTGGCACTCAACCCTCATCTGTGTCATACCCGCTATAAGAGTGTATTAAAATAAATTCATTTTCAGTTTTCATTGTTGTGCTCTCTCTCCTTCTACTTATTTATTGTTATTGAGTTGACTTCCATGAGGCTTTGATGAATTTTGGTGGAAAAGACAGCATATGTTCAGGCTTCTAATCTTTTAAAATAGGGAATAGATTACTAGAAAGAATGGGAAAATTATTAAATATAAATTGACATAGCTGGAAATGGAACCTCTAAGCTTATTCTGAGTTATGTCTTATTATCAATTGAATTTTGCGTAACATAAATCAAAACACATGGAAATAAAAGTACAAAAGGAAAATTCTTCTATTTTTCAACTTTTCTTTAATAAATGTTTCATTCTTAGTAGAGAACCAGAGCATCTTCCCTTCATAATTACAAACAAAAAGCAATACAAGTAAGTTTGAGATTGAATGAAGATCCTGGTAGAGGAGGCTGGAGCCAGAGGGGTGGAGGGCAGGAGGGTACACAGGAGGGTGACAGCTCCAGGAAATGAAATATATGTGTGTGTGTGTGTGTGTATACATGCACATACTCTGAAGGGAGAACAGAGACAAAATAGGACAGGGTGGCAAGAGATCATTAAAACATTGATGGAAAACAAGCATCTAGAAAATAGAATGCAGAATAGCTCAGCAAGGAGGTTGAGAATGAAACTTGCAGGTGTTGGGATGTGTTTCCTAAGCAGACTGCTGCTACTCTGCAGGCAAGAGCTGTGTGACTGCAATGAGAAGATGGGAGTGAGACCAAGGAGGAAACAAAGCAGAAGTGGGCAGATAGCCCACAAGAGTGGGTTATTTTTGAAAAGGACAAAAGTCAGATTTGCAAGCTGAGTCAACATTATCGCTTACCTAAATATATACTCTTAAAGCTCCCAGGAACCTGACATTAAGCTTTTAACTTTCCTGTTGTATCAATATAAGCAATAACTCAAACTTCTAAACGTTTATTTTACAATCAACATTTCAACCAAGCCAAGTGGATCCCACAGACATGTAAGCAATTCAGTTGGCTTTCACAATACAAACGTTTTATACTTGCATGCTATTATTAATCACTGTTTATGGTCTTTACACTATTCATAGTGGACATACGCTTCTGGATAGTAGTTTTGCTAGCTAGAACTGACACAAACACTGACAACATATTCTGTCCTTTTTAGGTTTTGTTTCTTTAATAACAGTATAGTAATACCTGCTAAGGATGAAGTCTATAGCAACTTTGCCAGAGAAATAATTTGAAATAGCCACTCAACCCTTTTGATGACTTTCTTTGTACCACAACATAAAAACACAATTTATTTTTTCATTGGGCAGACTAAATAACTGCAATTCAATAATTCAGAAGCTGAGGACAGGCTGATGTAGGACACTGTGCATGTGCACTGCTAGAGAGAGCAACGGCGCCCCAAAGCATCCCCTGTGACAGGGAGTGCAGCACAGCGCTCTGAGTCATTGCCTGTCCCGGCTGCCTTGTGCTAACACTGCTGTATTACCACCAAACCTGAGCTGGCACTGTGCCAGCCATGTTTGTGCCTTTCACTTCTCATTCAAGGGTTGAACTATGATTTGCATCAGGACTGTATGAAACCCATAGAAATAATTGAGGTGTACAGAATATAAAGATCTCAGAACAGTGTATTAAAACAAATTATTGTATCACTAAATCCTCATCTGTGATTTTGAATAAATACAGAACCCAGAAAAATCATTGGTAGTCCTCTGCTATTGTTTTAATACATCTGTCAAGACATATAGAAGAATGCTCTTCTAACCTGTCATTTTAATTCTATTATAATCAGGATAACACTTCTTTCATATTCACATACAGTTATCACCTCAAGAGAACACTGAGGTCATGAAAGAAGGAAACACAACCATAGCAAACTTGCGTATCCTAGTAGCAGTGTTTTCCTCTATTATTCAATGAGCTATCTTCGGTTCAAATGCAACGTGCAGTGTTAAGAACATGCATTTTCTGAACTTGGAGTTCAGAAGGATTTCCAAAGGCTTCCTGATTAAAATGTGGCTTTTTGCAATGAAAGCTGCAAAATTGCCTGCTCATTGCAAGGCTACTAGACACAGAGATGGATGACTTTGGATCAGTGATATGCTTTTTGTATATTATTATTTTAGTGATAAAGCAGAGCAGGAGGAACATCGCAACCTCTCAGCGCCAACATATGACCAAATTATGCAGACACATTTGAAAAGAATTAATTGAAAAACTGAACACATGACAAAGGAGATTTGAGAAGTTTGTCTTCGAAGATTTTAACAAGTTCTCTTCTGAGAACAATCTAACACTTGAGGCAACCTATTCCCAATTAAGAACCTTACCTAAGGTTTATTAAAATAATGAAAAAAGACTTCCTTTGACCTGGATGATTGTTCAATTAAGTCTTCATCTGCCTAATGGCAGATCCCTCACCTTGCAATGCTGACCTTTGTATGAGAGTCTCATTCTGGGATCAGCATGGGCTGGCCAGCAGGGAGAAATACAACAGAAGAAAAAAATAACTGGAATGTGATTCAAAGCAAAGCTTTTGCCTTCCTTTGCAATAGTTGACGTTATTTGAAGTTTTAAGAAGGGGATGCAAAAAATCAGTTTTGGTAACAAGGCTTTCCTGTAACTCTGTTATGCCTTTGTGATACAAGTTAATCTCATAATTCACAGATCATAGGAAATGCTACCCCATACAGCAGACTATTAAAGAGTGACCAGCCACTGATGAGTTCTTTTTATATCAGTGTTTTGACAGAAGCACAGTCTTGTTGAGTCTACTAACACCTTAAACCATAGTGGAAGGCAATCAGGTCAGACTGAGAACTCAAATTCTCGTCACAGGAAACAGCATAATAGATTAAGATACGCGTTCAGTGACGTAAAGGTCAAGTATCACTAAGACAAGAGAAAAATCTACTGCACATTGTGCTTATATTATGCTTAAATTATAAAACAAGCCCTTTATCAAAAGTGTATTCTAGTATTCTCAAAAAAGAAGAACTTAATAGTACTGAGGATTTAGATTATTTCATTCGTCTTTTTAAAAATCAAAATATTTATCATACTGAACTCGCTTGAAGTGAACAAATTTGGTGTAAAGATAGTTATTTAAAGAGAGATAATATTTCATCTCTGCCAGTAGTAGCAATATATGTGAAAAAGCCAATCAATTCTGTCATGGACCAGGGTGGTGGTTAAGAAATGGAAAGCATCTCTCCTGGCAGGTTCACTTTTCATTTCTGACACCTGGCTGGTACAATATTGAGCACTTAAATTTATGGAAGATGATAGTCTGAAAATAAAGCATTATGCTTTCATCCACAGAACCTCCTTCTGAATTTCTTCTAGCTGATTTGTACAATATTTTTATTTTTTAGTAAAGGATTTATTTCAGAAAGTTTTCTTATAAATGCTTGGTTATACATGGAAAGCCATTCATTCTTCATGCTTGTAAAAATTGCATGAAGTCTACCTAGAAGCCTTTTGTGTCTGTTACTAGACTAGGTTGTTTTGGTTTTCCTTTGTATTTGATGGGTAATTTAATCTACAAATGGAAAGCATATTTTGCTTGCATATTGTTTGTAGCAAAGGCCCACATTTTACTAAAGTTTTTTGGCACTGAAACTTGCAAGTCTACTGTTGGCAAGAAAGCACTCTCCCACCTACTGAAAGAACAGTAGAAACCTGCATTTTTGAAATGGCAGTCAACAGATGAAACAGATAGACTCCTTCCACAAGCCTACATTTATTCATTTTTCTATATTGTAGTTGCCTTTAAAATCCTAGAATTGTATAAAATTGGTCATACAGCCCCTACTGGAAACAAGCTTCCTTGTTTACCACTTCCTTTTACTCACTATATAAACACACAATTGCAGGAATCCCAGAACTGTTTATTTGCATGTTCCATAGCCTGTGTCCAGAAGTTTTATTTGTTTTCCTAGCTGTAGTGAAAACTAATGTACATGTGTTTTTCTGTAGATTAGCAAACCTATACAGAAAATAAATGCTCAAAGGCAACAAAACCCCCCACATTTCTTGCAAATGCAAGAATGCTGTATATTTCAGAACTGGTCAGCTGTGGTGCCACAGTGAAATAGATTGATACTAAGAACTGTACAGTATTTGCATCTCCACTTAACCTTGATTGTCTTTCTGGGTGCTAAGCACTGAAAAATCAAAGCTAGTTTGTTTAAATGCTTTCATATTATTCTGTGTACCTACCTTATGGGACTCAGTGCAGGACTTGGGGAAAAAAAAAAATGTGTGGTTTCAAGCTGAAATCTCACTGGAATTAAAGTAATTTGAGTAATGGCCAAGATTTTCAAAGAAGCCTAGAGGATCTATGATTTCTCCTGCTTAAGAAAGGCAGAATCAACATGCTCTAGAAGCATTAATTAGCTAGTCTAATTAAGGTTTTATAAAAATTTACAAATAAATGAATCTATCTTCTTTTGTAGGAAACATTCTTTGTTATACTCTGTTATGCCTACTTGTTAAAAGAGCGCCCGCAGTGGCAGTATAGAAGGATTTTACTACTCGGGCATAGACTGAAGTGCATGAAATGCAGACAATCTCTAGTCACTTTGCAGTTTTGGTACAGGCCTCCTCTTTTTGGCACAGTACAGCACATGCACTGACTTAGGAGCAAAGGGACTTCCTCTGTTGGCAGTCCAGAAGGGCAAGTCCCAAGAAGAGTTAAATCTGAGGGGATCTATAAAGCTGTAACTCACTGTGCTTTGGGTAAAAATAAAAGCTATAGGGGGAAAAAGACTTTCAGGGACATGCTTCTAATAAAAATTTTGAGAAATATTTGACTTGTGAGTTTTAAATGAACAGTCAATTTATCTGGACCAATGCACTGACTCCATTTGATTGCATTTTTTCTAACAGAAAAGTCTGAAATGTCTTTTTGTGGTACACGAGAGTTGTATTCAATACAAAGTGTTTTAAGGTCTGGGCAAAATTTGTAGCAATGTAGATGGTCCACATTTAAGATGCTTAAACACAGGTGCGAAGTCCCTATCTTATCCATTCTGTCTTTCAGTTTATTCTTCAGAAAGCGGAGGGAGAGAATGGGGGGGGNCAATTATCTGTAACTAGATAGAAAAATATGTGCCATTGGAGATGTAACATGAAGTTACTTCAGACAGCTGTTCTTTTCTGCCAGAACAGGGTGTGCTCGATTACGTAAAATCAGAATAATGTGAAAGCATATTTTTATTTTTTATATTTTAAGGCTATAAATTAGCTCTCACAGTTTATTGAGATACTGTCTAGATTTCTACATAATACCGATCATTATGGGAGAAAGTATTTGAGGAAACTTATAAGAACTAGATCTATTTTTCTTAATTCCATGCTAATTCTGTCCAGTTATATTTCGAGTAGGGGGTGCACAGGACCACTGCCATTTAGTATAGTGGTCTGGCCAAGACCTAGATGTTCAGCCATGGCTGAGAAAGAAGGCAAAGCATCTGTGGTGAGGCAATGGCTTAGCAGCCTGTTACTAATTTCTGTAGATGTTTTAAGCTAATTTGTAAGAGGGATCTTGTCTAGCTTCCTTTCCTCCTCAGCTTTACGTAATGTCTCTGATCTAAAGAGACTGATGAAATCTCTAAGTCTGGACTTGACAAGGCTGATCAGGACAGCCTGCAGACATTTTGAACCAGCACAATTCATTCTTCATAAACACTGAATTCACTTTTGAGAGAAAGTGTGGGAAAACTTGTTTGTTCTCTAAAAACCATTGTCTCAGCAATGCACCACATAGATTTACAATGACTTTTTCTTCTAGTAGCTTGGCATATTGATCTTTGGTCACTGCACTGTGCAGTAGCCCATCATCAGTGAACTGCTAACCTGGCATTTCTCTTTTAGAACAAGTTGACAGTGACATTCTAGCTCATTAATGTGAGTTTCCCCATTGATTTCTGTAGCACCTGGACTTTTTATAGTATGTAAAAGTTTTACAGGTTAGAATAGCTACATGTTAATTACTTCGTGATACCTACACATTTATAGAAACAGAACATGTATAATTCATATAATTTCAATTTTTGGGTAATTGATGGCCTTTTCTGCAGAGGAAAACATGAATAAATAGATAAAAAGCTGAATAAATTCAAACAAGTGCACAAGACAAGAAATACATGTCTGTCACTGATGCTAAAGTTATAGAAGATTATTTTAAAAAGCAAGTTGGAAGAATAAGGAATGAGATCATCAGATCTTTAACACAGGAAGAATGAATGACAGTGAAAAGAGGAACAGCTGAATATGAATGTAAACTATGCATATGGAATATGTTTTTTTTTTAAAAAACATGTGGGACATTTTTTCCATACTGCCCATACAGACCTTTCAGTAACGTGGAGTCAACTCCCATTTAAAGATAAATCTTGTTGTCTCTCAAAGTAAACAACAAAATGTGGAAAGAGACTGTGAGTCTTTGTCTTTAAGAAAACACAGGTGTGAAGGTGATGTAGCCAAGTATTTTTTATACCTAATACAAATAGCAAGTATTTCTAATGCAGGTGTGGGAAAAGAAAATGTTAAAAGCTAAAAACATGAGTATTCACTATGAAGTTAAATGTAGTACAAGGAAATCAGAAGGCCTTTCAGAGTTTCCCATCAGTCTTATAAAACAAACGTTGTCCCTGTAAAGCCCATGTCAATCTAAAGAAAGAAGAATAGAAGAGAACATTTGTTTAAAGTGCTTCTCAGTTGCACAGAGACAGACAGTAAGTAGTACAGTATCATTTTCAAAGACAAACCTATTTCTCAAAGAAAGTCATAGATGTCTACATTATTAAATTGCCTTTTGTAGAAACTTGGAAAAGTTCTTAATGTTTGTTGTGCGCTAGCTATCTCATTTTAGAACCGGCAGGGGTTGTACATCCAAGTTTGCTAAACACTGTACAATTTAATATTATTTATAGTGCTTCCAGTAAGGGAAAAAAAGATTTTCTGAACCACTAAAATCAAGTCAACACTCCATTATCTGCAATGAAAACAGACTGGAAGAGGCTCTCTTTCCCAGGCTGAGGAATAATTTAATTCTACTGCTTCTGAAGCTTGGTGTGCCACCTGTGACCAGCTGTCCCGGAACTGCTCAATGTGCACACTGCGCAAACACATGGAGCCAGTTCAGGTGCCGCATCTGGGTCTGCCTGACCCAGTAAGACATTTTGGAACCAGAAGTGCTGGCAGAGCATGGCAGGCATGCTCAAATTGGCTTCATTTCAGCACATTACCACACAAGTTTTCTCCTATTTGGCTTCTCCAGAAGCCACATTCTGGCAGCACCCCAGAGCTGGTATCACCTTGCTGGACCTGAGCTGGCCTGGTCTATATCAATTTTTTTTTTCTCTGCCTGTGGTATCCATAACCCAGGCACTTACATACAAACCAGGCTGCACACAATGCGTGCACAGTTCTTTTATTTACAGAAATTTTCAGCAAGTGACTTCAGGGATATTGTCTAAAAGTAAGTACTTAATTCCTCTGAAATAACGAAGAGCTTAGTCATTCATCATTGAAGTAAGATGCAGAACTTGCAAAAAGAAAAAAGTCCCGTTCTGCATAAACAGAAGGGGGAACTATGCCAGGAAGCAACACCTGAGAACCCGTCACATGTCTGAGTAGCTGGAATCTTGTCTCAGAGGAGGTTTAGCTCCTTTGTGTCAATGTGTTAGTCTTAAGTGACAAGCAGAACAGGCCTAGGCAGTAAGGCATAATACTTTCTCCAGCTGTTTTCAAGCAGGCGTGTAAAAAAGAAAATATTACAAAAACTAAACGTACAGATAGCACCAAAAATTTGTTAGACTCTAATTGTTTTTGTTAGCTTTATCATTTGGTGGCATCACAGGGCACACACACATAATATTGCTTATCTTTTTGTACGTTAGAATGTTTTTAATTGCTGTGTCATTAAAAATTGGGGTAGGAAAAGGAGAATTTGTCTTCAGTTGACCTTGCCTTTTGATCCCTTCAATTTCAGCCAAACCTAAAGGTAGAAGGAGAGCCATAGGAAGCATGGCAGCAAACATGACTACAGACCTCAAATTTCAGAGAAGGAAGCACTTTGGTAGAGGAGAAAGATAGCTGTTAGGTTCACCACTGAGTGAAAACATGCAGTATGAATTTAACTATATTGCTAGGGATTCCATGCAGGGGAGAGAGATTACAAATGAAAATCCAGAATATAGTAGGGCTCCTAAGATTTGCAGTTTGCAGAACTGCTTGTTTTTGCAGAACTGATTTGTTTTCCATCAGAGGGAGCATATTCTTAGTTTACATCTATTTGTTGGGCATGTCTACTGCCTCCAGTCACTGCAGTGTTGGGGACCTAATCTACCTGTAATGGATCAGCAGATACCATGTATTGGAGGAAAGAAAGGGGAGGAAAAATTGTTTTCTTAATGACATCCTTGTTAGATGGATGTAAACTGACTACATCACAATCTAGATTAGGCTAGACTAGCACCGATGTTATCTAAAAATAAACTTCTTAAATACACAGATTTTAATTTTGCTGTACTTAGAAACATTAAATAGTCATTTGCCTCGACTTCTGCTGGTATTTCTGATTATCAGTAGTTACTCAGAAACTCAGAACTGCCCTTGCAAGGCAGTTCCACCTTCTCCTGACTTGAGTAGTGTATTTTTCAACCAGCATCATTATTTTGGATTTTTTCTTCTAACCTTTTTACTCGGTCACCATCTGTTACAGCAGCTGCATATTTTGTGTGAAGTAGATAGGACACTGGTTCTGTAGTTAGGAGAATGCACCTGTGAGAACCCAGTGTCCCCTGCTGAGCAAAGATCTTAGCTGAGCATGGAGCCAGTGAGCAGAGTACCACCTCCTGAACCACTGCTATTACTCCTTGCAACCCTAAGGCATTCTATTGTTCTTGAAACCAACTGGCATCAACTGTAGGAAGGACGTTAGAAGTAATGGTAAGCCCTAATGAAATAATTACAAATGTATAATTTAGACAGGGATGTTCAGCACAATGGGCATGCCAAAGTGCTTTCAGTTTTGGAAGCATTTAGGTTAATCAAATATAAGGTTTGACTCTGCAGTTCTTAGTCAATAAAGACTATAGATGTTTTTCCTTAAAAGTTATCGCAGGATTCGTTTTTAATATCTTAGAAGAATAGAGACACAGAATGATCTGAAAAAGTAAAAGAATTTAAATGGCTGATGCCAATACGCAGCTTTCATTAAGAAGCACAGATTTAACTATCAGTAAAATACATGTGCTAAAGGAATGCTTAACATTTAACAGATTATGGTAGAATAAATCTGTGCAAAGCTTACTGGGAGGCAGCAGTAATACCACTGATTTAGGATGTACTGGACATATTTTTGCAGCAACTGTCCGTAAGGGAGATTATAACTAAGCTATTCTTTGTGCAAATAAGGTGATGGGAAGTGAATTGATTGCTATTTCCTCATTACATAAAATTATGACTTGAGAAGATAGCAGTTTGGGGTTTGATGTACCAGTTAAAACTACTTTTTGCTGACAAGTAATAGCTTGTGGTAGAGTTGGAAGGATTTACTTTTTTGAAACATCACAAAATTAAAACCAATCAGCCACAAAAATATCTCCGCTCCCTCTCCCTGCCCTTCTTTTAACTTGAAGTAACAGGTGTGTAAGAGACTTCACCAGCAGTTTTCAGTCTTAACCACTTTCTCAACGACCTTGATCAACAAGTAGATACAGTTATGGCTGTATATGCCAGCCATATATATGGAGAATGAGTTACCCTTATGCAGAAGTCTCTCATCTAGTTTTTACAGATATATGAACAACATGTATATATAAAAATATATATATTTCCAAAGAGATGTACATAAACAAAAATATATAAAATTATATACATTTGTGTGTATTACTAATAGTAGTTAACTTTCAAGCAGATCAGGAAATCAACTTGACTCTACAGCACCTCATGATATGCCAACCTGCTTTTAATAATAGAACAAAAATGCAGATTTCCACTCACGTGTACAAATTAAGAGGATTTCACTGCATCTGGAAGCATTCAAGTGACTGCTGTAAGAGCTAGTTGCAAGTGTCAAACGAATACTGTGCAGCAAGGGGGGTAGTCCTGCTTCAGGCACCTAAGGACCACATTCAATGGCAAGTCTGGAACTTTTAGATAGCTGCAGTTTTTTCACAGAAACTATCTATTCGCATGAATAATCAGTTTCCTTAGTGATATTCCTTTTTTTAGTAAGAACTCATCAGAAGAAAGCCCCTTTTTGTTTTAGCTGCTTTTTCAAATAGTTTGAAATTAGTTCATGACTCCACATAGACTTATTTCATCTGCAGGATGACAAAAGCTTTCTTGATCACATGAATGTAATTTTCTGTTAATGAGAACTCTTGAGATTTCTAACATGAGCAGCAAATTTACAAAAATGGTTTCTCCTTTTTTAAGATTAATTTCATGAAATACTACTAAATTAGGTCAGGCATGAAAGCTTCAGGCTGATATCTCTAGAAAGAGCATAATTTATCATTCACTAGTAATAATGTATTTTAATAACATTCAGCTTAAAACCTCTAAGCATCCCTGTTTGCCTATATTTAAAACTACTGTAGTATAAATGAAATACTGGTCCCGTGTTTCAGATAAAGCTAAAAGTGAGTTCTGTGACTAAACTATGCTGGATGTGATTTAAAGAAAAGTTTCACTATGTATTTTATAGAGCTATTAATAAAATGATAAAAAAATCAATAATGAGATTTATGCTCCTTCTTAATATTATTGATTTTTTTTAGTGCAGAGTAGGTCATATTAGGCACAATATATTTTCTAGTTTCATTACTGAAAATGGCCTTTTTCTGTCTTTGAATAGCCAATGCTCCAAAAAGAGAAGCAAAAAGATATTTTTTCATAATGTTACTTTCCTATCGCAGTTTTAATTTTCATGTAGTCCTGAAGAGTTTATATGGTATATCTAGCCATAATTTCTCTCTTACTGTTGCACATACCTTGCAAAAATTGTTTAACAGACTTATTTTTCTATAAAAGAAAAGAAATCATTATTTTCCCATTATGCTATGAAGATTTCAGTGCAAATGAACTGTATGTAGGAGCTTTGTGATCATAATCACTGTTCATTCTAAACACAAAAATTATGTTTAAAAAACCCTAACCCTCGTTTGTAATATGTAGTCAGTGTTAGACTGATTTTCCTCTAGTGGGATAATATTAAAATACATTTTACAAGATTTCATTGACCAGCTGGCATTTTCTTTGCCATCCACAGGGGTTTTTCCTCTGTCTTCAAGTGTATCAGAAGTGATTTTAATTAGTATTTCATTAGTATTAGTAATTTAATCTTTATGAGATAATTGCAGGATGGCTCTTAGGATGACTGATAAGAATTCAGGTGTAAAACTGGTACCATCAGACCAGAGATGGTTTGACTCTGCTGGAATTCGACTCTGAGCTATCAAATTCCTCCATGGAGAAGTAGAGACTACTAGAAAATCAAGGTTTTTCTGCTGCTAGAAAATTATGGGAAATAATTTAAAAAGCAAAGAGAAAATCCCTCCTTAGGTAGTTTCTGTTTCATATAACTTTTTAAACTCTAGATTAATTTAAGCGGTTTGTTATTTCAGGATGCAGAAGACTTGATGATGGGGGAAGGCACGTGAAAGAGAAACTAAGCAACAAAAGGCAAAGGTTAGGTAGAACGAGTCATTAGACTTATTAAGAAAGAATGCTGAATTCCCTTATGCATGTTGTTCCTCTCAAATAAATTCTTCCTTCAGTTTGATTTTGTGGTGCTGCAGTACTGATAGTAGGCTAGACTGTGGACTAGAGACCAGGAGCATCAGGAAATCCAGTGGTAACTCTTGAAGGTTACTCAGTTACACTGTCCTACTTATGAATATTTGGAGAATATATGTCCGATCTTTATTATCTAAACTCCTATGTATCAACTCTGTATTTCTCAGAGCGAAAGCTGCAGCATCATTCAAGGCTAGTAGGTGGTACTGGATTTTGTAAAATCCAGTGGTAAAAGCTGAAGGTTTAGTGCCAGAGATTTAGGTCACTGTTCTTTAGTTCTGTCCTTGTACTCATCAAACAAAGAACATTCTAGCAGATGTGGATGCAAAACAGGAAACCTCTTGCTACAGCTTTCAACTCATTAAAGGTTTTCCCAGTTGGCAGTATGGGAATAAAAGCTCTTACAAATGGATTGCAGGGGGGGAAAGAAATACAAGGAGAAAATAGTTATATGAATTAATGAAGAGTGGATGAAATTCATCAATTCTAAAATAGTTGACATGCTGAATAAACTTATTTAAGAAAACATGCTGTCTTCCAAGAGCTAGGAGGATCAGAATATAATGTAGAACCTGTAAAGCAACTATTGAAATAATACAAATAAGGAAATGCTTGAGAAATTTTAATATTCAATATAGTGTCAACATTTGCACACATTTTAAGATGCTAAACTAAATCATTAATGAAGTTCCTGAACTTCTGAGAATTAGTTTTGTAAAAGCATGAACATAGTTCCATGAACTCTCTGAAAAATGGGGGTAGAGAGGAGATGAAAGCAGCAGCATCAATCTTTCTTCTAAATTTTAAACCTGAGCAATTTAGCGCTACCTGTCATTGTCCATTGTCCACCAGTTTGCATCAGCTGGTGGTATTGTTCAGACTTGTGCTATGATTCATACACAGAGCACACTCAAAAACTCTGTATGTCAAAGAGATTGTTACTTCTCTTGTAGTTTCCTACTAAGAAACTAGGGGAAAGATGGCATACATAATCAGTTAACTCTGTGTTATGCCAGGGGCATCAACTGAACAAATTGATGATTTTGTTCTGTGCTGAATTAGACCAGTGTTGTTTCCACAAGTGTCTGCTACTTATACAAAGGCAGAAAGTGCTGGCAACTGTTTGAAACTTAAATTGTGATTTACAAGGAAGTTACCTGGAGCACTTGGTTGAGAAGTTCTTCACATCTTTGTTCCCCAATCTCCTGTGTTCGTTATTCATCATATTTTTACTCATTCTTCTTTACTAATCATCATCTCCTTAATAGTCCAGTTTGTGGACTTCATGTCAGTAGGCAAGAACATTTGTCGTTTTGGCTCCTTCTTTTTGTTTTAGTCTTTTTTTTCTTTGTTTTTATCCTTTAAGGTCTTACCAGAAAATACTTTAAATCTGTTCAGGTCAACAACAGAAAAAGAATATCCCTCATTTGAATAGTTTTGGCTGAATGATGAGTAAGTGACACATACCATAAGAAGGTCGGAAGCGGTCTACATGCTATTCATAGTTATTGAAGTAGAGCTGAAGTTCTGTGCTTATAAGTTGTAACTACCTGAATTAAATGATATCAATTAAATATATTTTAATTTAAGAAACTTGTAAGAGTTGAAAAAAAATCACTCATACACTGCAAAAATAGGTCCAGTCATGATTAATGCAATGTCATGTTTCTGAATGGATAATTCATTATACAGTGAAATAAGTGGTGTGACTGAATATTCACAGATATTCTGCTACAGGCAAATTAAGTAAATATAAATTCATCCTTTGGGTAACATTACCAATATGGCTATGTCTTATAGTGTCTATGTGAGAAGATAAATATGTGAGGAAAAGAGCAAGGTGAGGTCAAGCTGTGGAAAAGGCAATCAAAACCTCTGAGAGGGCGACTGAAATGGAATTTGAACATTGTCACATCCTGACAAGAAGGAAAGATTTTGTTTATCTTTTTGTTGGCATTTCTTCAAAAATCTCACAGTTGCCTGAAAATGTGGTTGTTAATGGTACCTGAATATGATGGTGTCAATAACGCTATCTTAAATGAACACACCAACAGTTTAGAGTAGTATATGAGGAGCTCAGATGCCTCGGAGCTGGTTGATTGCTGAAATATCACCTGTCAAAACGTCAGAAAGAAGCCGCATTATGTACATCCTTTGCCTCTTTAGTAACTTTCTTACATTNTATATATTTAATTTGTTTGGAAAGTTCTATATACAACTGATAATGAATGACATAAGACACATTACCAAGCAGGCAACCATTACTTTTGACTTGATAGAACAGTTGGGGAGGGGAGGAATCCAGCATTTTTTTGTTTTGGTTTTTCTTTTTTCTTATTTTGACACTAATACTAATTTAATATACAGTGCTTAATATTCCTTAGTTATTCCACAGATAACATCCATGAAAAATCCAGATCACCCCTGGATGACCCAAAGAGGATAGGACACACAAGATTTCGTATTCCTGATCTTTTTAAACCAAAGCCTGAGCAGGTTTTAGAGGGAAATGAAATGTGGCACCTTCTGTGAACTGCATGTGAAGTAAGGGGGGGAGGGTAAAGCCTCTTGCTTTCTTTAGTATCTCCTTTTTATGACTTATTTCTCCCTCTGTAACAAGCATTTACATTTTGAGAAGCCAGAAGTCAAGTAATTTTCTATAAACACATACTGGTAGGGAGGTGTGATCCTATTTGAATGTCAGTGGTTAAAAGTTCACTGCTACCATTCTAAATCCTTTAAGGAAAACTGAAGACAAAGAGAAGCAGCGGACAGAAAAGTTCAAAGGGAGAACGCAGGGAAGCAATAGAGAGCTCTCGGGTAAAGCATGGTCAATGGGAAGACTCAAGAAGAAATGGCGAGGTAACAAGGTGGTAACGACTGACATTCGCAATTCTAAATGAATGTGGTTATCCTTCTATTCCTGTCTATTCATAGAGGTCACCTCCTATGCTGGTCTACCTTCCCTATGAGAAGGATAGAGAAGTTTTTGCCTCCCCAGGAAGTAGCAAATTTTCTATTAAAGAGAATCTTTAAATAGTGTATTTTTTGATATTTTGTATATATTATACATATTATATGCATATGTGTATAGAATCATAGAAACATGTAGGTTGGAAAAGATCCTTAAGGCCATTGAGTGCAACTGTTAACCTAACACTGCCAAGTCCACCACTAAACCATGTCCCTAAGTGCCACGCCTACACGTCTTTAAATACCTCCAGGGATGGTGACTCAAGCACTTCCCTGGGCAGCCTGTTCCAATGCTTGACAGCCCTTTCGGTGAAGAAATATTTCCTAATATCCAATCTAAACCTCCCCTGGTGCAACTTGAGGCCATTTCCTCTTGTCCTATCACTTGTTACTTTTTAAGACAATGTCTAGATAACAGGTAGCAACTTCTATGTAGGTATGCTGGCAGTTTTAGGGATGTAGAGCTAAAGAAAAGTTTGTACTTTGTATACTTTATTCTGAAAACAATGCAAATATGAGTCTTAAAACATATTGCTGGAATTCACATGCTAATTACATACCATTTTATGTTATAATACATTAATATTTATTTATATTCTTTATGATTCGTGTTCTTATAGTAGCAATTTCTATTACTACACAGGTGATACATTTTACAAGCTTGAAAAAGTGTGATTTCTGCAAACTAACAAAATAATGTCAATTTAAAAGAAGTAGTCTCTTACGTGTTATTTTATTTTATAACAAAGGGTGGACCCCTATGGTGGATAAATCACTTTTCTACATACATTTCCAAGGTAGTATGTAGCTCTGAGAGTGCCTACTGAGTGTAACACTGCCAGCTCCTGGTCATCAGAATTATTTCTTCAGGTGAATTAGTAGGGCAGTAAAAAAAATCACTTACAGTTCTATGCCCTCTGTTTGGCACCAAGTGTAACAATTCTGTTTACCATGGATTTTATGATGCCACCTAATAATCAGCAAAACTGAATTCTCGAACAGCTGTAAGTCAGGGTGAAAGACGAGGTCTTCCAAAGAGTTGAGCCCCCTCTAGTTGTTGGATATGCACTCAACTGTGTTTTAATCTACACTAGAGGCTAATTGGCTAACTGGAAACAACAAAAAAAAACCCCATCATCTCTCAAAGGCTTTTAGTCCAAAGAATCATAATGCTCGATGGAGTGGTAAACGAGTATCAGGGCATTAGGGTGATTTTATACTTTCCATATTTCAAAGGGGAGTGGAGTTCTTTGCTTGACTGGAGAAACAAGACTTCTCAGGCTGAAAAAGGATGTCTCGGTAAAGACAAAGTTGAGAACTTTAGCTGTATGTCATTTGAACTGATTGAAACACTGTCTTGTTTTAGCTTGGTTTAAAGAGACTAAACATTAACCTACAATATCCCCCAAAAGAAGGCAGTGCTGTACTCACAATAACTATGAAGGGTTAAATCACGTTGAAATCAGCTGACTTACTATTCAAGTGGGAGAGAGTAATGTTATTTTTTTCAATGATTCCTGCAAAGTATGTGAACCGATCCATTGCTCATCTATTTTAGAGGTTGAGAATAGCATTTTAATTACATTCCTCACTTACCTAATTTAGTTAATAAAATATTAAAATATTACTATGACTGATACTGCAACAATATGAAGCATTTAGCATCAAATATCACGTCATTAAAAGCAAGATTTAATTTTTCATACTCCTCCTGTGTCTCACAGTAAGCAACAAAAATACTAGATAATCAGTAACAACAAACGGTATTGATTCAAGTTTCTAGCATGGGGCCAATGCTACTGCATTATATGATACCGGAAGACACGAGGTAAAACAAGTGTAGTTTCTTCATATTTAGATCTGCCAGTCTTAAATAAATTATTTTTAGAAAAAGTTATTTTCAGACAGCAAACAGCATCAGGCAAAGTAGCTTAATACACCAGGCTTTACCAGAAGGAAAGGTAATTCTAGCTTTCTCTGCTTACTGTTGAAAGTTTGCAGAGCCATCCAATGGCTATGTCTACTGTTGGAGCTTGTAATACTTCTCAAACTCCAAAAATGTCTTAGTAATCTTTGCATCTACTCTTTAGAATTTCTAGACCAAGCTGAGTTTGGTCTTTTGGGAAATTGGGCCCTGTAATTATGTTGTTTTCATGTGAGAGTGATTCTTGGAATCCAAATATTCCCCCTCTGTCTTGTCTAATGTTGCACATGACCCAAACTCACTCTCTTCAGAGGCCTTCCTGTGGATTGTCTTTGGGTCTGCCTTTGAACTATTGACAATTACTTTTGTGTCACTCATTTATTCTAGAAATGAAAGGTTCCTATCTATGTAGAGGCTCATCAGGACCCTGATGATGAACAGCAGTTTCTTTCATTTTCATTGCACTAGCACATAAAGCTGTTGAGAGTGACAACAGAAAGTTAAAATTGGCTAGCAGTTGGTTAGAGGAAGAGAAACCTCACGATACACATAGCAGTGATTTTGTCAAATGTCGTATAAAAAGTAGAGCGATGCATGTAGCAGTGAACATGAGATAATGATACACATTCACATCAGGATGTAGATGTACTTAATTAAAAGAGAATAATTTGAAATCACTGGAAAAACTGATGGAGTATAGTAGCTGTGAAGACTTTTTTCCTGTTTCTTAACTGAGACAGCATTGGCTGGCTGGACATAATACAGCACCATATATGCCAGCTAGGTACAAGATTGTTGCTAACTCCGGAAAATTTCTTGTTCTGCAGCAAGAAAGCTAGATGATAAGCTACGTAGTGTCGTATGAATTTAGTTGCTTGAAAAATGAAAACTGGTTTGAGAACTCTGATACACAGATTTCAAGATGGCCAATGAAGAAACAATCGTGGTAGTTGCCCAGATGTCTTCATTTAAACTTGGCTCATCTGGCAAAACCGTTACTGGCATCAGTGCGTCATGATTTCACTCAATAAATGCACAACAAGAGTATTATTAGGAAATAAGCTGGAGCATTTTGGAACAGAACAGTTCAATAAGGCCATAGAGGAAAAAATAACCTCAGGTAGAAGAATTAGTAATAGTTGCAAGTAACTTCTTACTGGTCAGTCTAAAGTCTGAAATATTTGCCTGCCTCATTCATCTTGGAAGAGAGACAGGACATAAAATCTATTTTTTGACATTTTGCTAACACTCAAGTATTCGATAATGTACATGAAGATCTAAATAATAAATGCTGGCTTCTGATACTGGGTTGTAAGTGGCTGAGGTTTTCTTCACAAAAATTATCAAAAAAATACAAAAGGTAAAAATGGAATCAGTCTGAATTCCTTTTTGACATGAAAGAAAGAGATTACTCATTTAAATTACATTTTCTAAAAGTAATCCACAATAAACTGCTACTTAGAACACTAACATGCCAGTTAAATATAACTAATTACTGTAATCCCTTGTATTAACTTGGTGAGTACATGTTTTGTAATAAACAGAAGATTTAAAAGTAGGGAGAATGCCAAAAGAATCTTTGCCAGTAAAATAAGAAATCATGCTCAGAATCCATAAAGTTTTTCTTTAGTTAAGTGGTAATTTTCTGATAATATCCACATTTTATAGCATTTGTATGTCAGAGTGTCCTGATACATCTTAATTTTTCATGTGATTATACCTTATTTCCTTTAGCACAGGAATGCTTTGTCTGTGGAATGAAAAAGAATGAGCAAATGTCACTGTAGAAAGCCTACAATCTCAAGATTCACCTGCAGAAATAATACTGGCAGCTTTGCCACTAGTCTACTTTCAACATCTTCCATCCAAAAAATAGACTGCACTGTATTTCCCATACGGAAATACTCCATGGTGCTGGCCTAAAACAAGACCAAAATCCCAAAATATCTACCTGTTAAACTACATACTCATATTCTTCTTTTCACTAGCCATTATTGTACTTTTACCTCTCAAGAGAAATTATCCAAAGTCCTCATTTCTTCCACCCTAAGTTTTAACTGCTAGTTTAACTGTTGCACTAGTCCCAATTCTAAACTCAAATTTTTATGTTCTTTTAAAATAATTGAAGGTCAATGGATTTTCATGTTTAGAGACGCTTCACAGGAGACGCCAAAAGTGGTACTGATTTAGGCTACAATTTCATGACAGGGTCACTGCATGTAAATTGTGTGTCAGGTTTGTTTAAGTACCAAAGTCATTCACAGTCCTGCATTGCTTGAAAATGCATCACCAAGGCAGCTTGATACAAGGTGGCTTTTCGATGGCAGAGGCGGCTATTTGAGAGCAAATGACAGTAATTTTTTCCGAATGGCGCTGAAGTCCACGTGTTGTGGGTACATACCACAGCCTCAGCATTAGACTCAGAGAGGTATTGGATTAACCTGTGTCCCTGGTAGGCTGACATCTAAAATGTTTCTCTGCCCTACTGTCTACTAATAAAATCCTTAAGTGCTTGAGTATTTTTCAGAAGGAAGATGAGAATACTAAACACCCTTGGGGGATTTGCATGGAAACAACCAAGTTCTAAGTCTTGCTTCAGTTGATATTTAGCTATTGATGCAAAGTCCACCAGCTTTCACAGGTCCATTTCAGAATACTAACGCTGGTACAGAATACTACACTGGTAAGAATCTGATATTCTGGCAGATACCAAATACAGTTTTCAAGCCTCCTCGAGATTAGGCAGGGAGCTAAATCCTAAATTTGGACCTATTTTTTCTCACTCCTTAATGGCTCTGATCATTGGATTAATTGATATGAAGCTTCTGTGGTGGGTTGACCCTGGCTGGACGCCAGGTGCCCACCAAAGCCGCTCTATCACTCCCCCTCCTCAACTGGACAGGGGAGAGCAAATATAACGAAAGGCTCATGGGTCGAGATAAGGACAGGGAGAGATCACTCAGCAGTTACTGTGACAGGCAAAACAGACTCAACTTGGGGAAATTGGCATAATTTATTAACAATCAAATCAGAGTAGGGTAATGAGAAATAAAACCAAGACTTAAAACACCTTCCCCCCACCCCTCCCTTCTTCCTGGGCTTAACTTCACTCCCGATTATTCTCTACCTCCTCCCCCCCGAGCGGCGCAGGGGGACAGGGAATGGGTGTTGCGGTCAGTTCATCACACATTATTTCTGCTGCTCCTTCCTCCTCGGGGAGGACTCCTTACACTCTTCCCCTGCTCCGGCGTGGGGTCCCTCCCATGGGAGACAGTTGTCCATGAACTTCTCCAACGTGGGTCCTTCCCACGGGCTATAGTTCTTCACAAACTGCTCCAGCGTGGGTCCTTTCCATGGGGTGCAGTCCTTCAGGAACAGACTGCTCTACTGTGGGTCTCCCGGGAGGTCACAAGTCCTGCCAGCAAACCTGCTTCAGCGTGGGTTCCTCTCTCCATGGGTCCGCAAGGTCCTGCCAGGAGCCTGCTCCAGCGTGGGCTTCCCACGGGGTCACAGCCTCCTTCGGGCATCCACCTGCTCCAGCATGGGGTCCTCCATGGGCTGCAGGTGGATATCTGCTCCACCATGGACTGCCATGGCTCCAGGGGGACAGCCTGCCTCACCATGGTCTTCACCACAGGCTGCTGGGGAATTTCTGCTCTGGCACCTGGAGCACCTCCCCCTTCTTCCTTTTCTTCACTGGCCTTGGTGTCTGCAGAGTTGTTCCTCTCACATATTCTCAATCCTCTCTCCAGCTGCAACTGCACAGTTTTTTTGTTCCCCCTTCTTAAATATGTTATTACAGAGGCGCTACCACCATTGCTGATGGGCTCGGCCTTGGCCAGCGGTGGGTCTGTCTTGGAGCCGGCTGGCATTGACTCTATCAGACATGGGGGAGGCTTCTAGGAACTTCTCACAGAAGCCACCCCTGTAGCCCCCCCACAAACCCAATACAGCTTCTCAGGTGTTTTTTGAGAGAGTGCAATATATGTCTTAGACGCAGCTCAGGGGGAATTCTCAGCACTCTGAATTCCCAGTGGAAATGGGTGCCTTTCCTCAGCCCAGAATTAAGTATCAACATGTCTAGGACAGGATGGACTTGGGCCTCCATTATCATCCTGTGAATGCAAGTGGCTACCTACAGACTGGTTTCTAAGAATCCTGCAATCCCTGTGGATACTGTAGAAAAAACTTGGTACCTATTTCAGGACTGTGATTTCCGCTAGGGATCAGGGAACTAATGAATATTTAGTCTATGTTTTAGTAATACCAAAAAAAGTCTATATTTCATTTCTCTGTATTTTTCAGAGGGTATTTTGCTTGCCAGGTTTTCCTCTTGTCTGTTCATCACCTTCTAATATCCATTATGTGAAATTGCTAAGTACGAAACTAGAAATATTTCTTGTAGACATTTAGTAGGGCTGAGCAAATACTTCACAAAAGTGAGTAATTTATTTAATAGCTTTTAATCTCTTTGCTCACGATTGTCTGTGAATATATTACCTTCCTCAAAATATAGTTTTTATTCATTTTTTCTGCTAAGGTACAGCTATACAATGTAGTATAAGATGTAACTAAAGTATATTTACATGGGTTTATCTGCTTGACATTACTCTGACTATGCAGAGCTGAATTAAAAAACAGGGTATTAGGAAAAGTAATCTGGAAAGAAATCAGTGGTTGGAGGTAGGAAATGTTTTGTGACTTTGTGGTATTAAAAAAATAATGACTGTCAGATAGAAGAAAAAGATCAAGAATTGGAAATAAACATTAATTCTACTGAACATCTACTTAAGGACCAACTAGCCACCGTGCAGACATTTGAGTTGGCAGGGCAAAAAATAGTAGTGTGAAAAGAGCTATTCTGATTATACAGAGGTTGCATGGTAATGCGGGATTCATGTAAGCACAGGGAAAACAAATGTCCTAGAGCAACCTGCAAGATCCGTCTCTCGCGAGAGCTAGGTAACATGGAAGATCTAACTCAAGGTACGTAGGCTGGACAATACAGCATATCTTGGCATATAGAGGGAAGGTAAAAAGTACTATTACAAGACTGATGCACTCAAAGGAGATTGCAATAAGAAGTCTCTGTTAGCACAATACTACAACAAGGATAGGGTGCCTCACAAATTATGAATTTCAGCTGGATCACAGAGTGTAAATTTTCCTGGAGAGGGAAACTTGAAAGGTAAAGAGATCACAAGTGCAGCTTGTCTCTGAACCATGACAGAAGTTATGTTTAGAACTACAAATAAATCTGAATTTGCCTTTGAATACTATTTAGGTGACAAAGGCGATGAATGAATAGGAGCATGAAGGTACATCCCCATCTCAGAATTTCATATTGATGGTTTCTAAATCTAGGAATATTTTTCTCTAATATAAACAGAGTGCCTGTGCGTACCGCCTGACAAATACTACAGACAAATGTAACTGAGATGCAAAAGGCAGTCGGTTTTTAACCCCTACAGATTGTATTGTTTGTTAAACACAATAGGAATTTAAATTATTTTCTAATTAATAAATGCATACTGACTGCATTAGGAGAATAGATAGGTCTTGGGAGCTAGAGGAAGAATATACAGCTTGTAATGACAGCATAATAAATGTAAAGTCATAACGTTTTGAGAATCATTATATATAGATGAGAGTTCAGTATAGCTAAGAATACCTATGGATTTTTGACCTTTCTTTGAAATACAGAAATGGTGCTTAGATACGAAATTCATTATGGTCTCTAGTGAGACACAGCTATTCATTTTTAAACTAATTAATTTAGGTTAGTATTGGTGAAAAACTTCATAGGACTAAATATAGAGATATCATGGGCAAGTATACTGTCTTATAAGCAGATATCACCTGCCTGACTAAGCGTTTATAGGTAGCCATTTTGTCAAGTTTTTCTATATATAAAATAACAATTAAGTAGAAAATGTAAAAATGAAATTAATTGTGTTATTCCATACATGGAACATGTTTTTTAGTCTTTGTAATGAAATGTGCTTCATTAGAAGCACAGATATAATTGAAGAACCATAATCTTGAAGAACAAATGGACAGAAGCATGCAGGCTGTTCTTCTGTGTATGAAAAATTATAAAGAAAATGGCATCTATGGGTTTATCTAACAAATTGTTTCTTGTAAACTATAAAAGGCAGTACTATGTAATCATGGGCTGGGCAGTCCTTCAGGAAAATTATCTGGATCTGCACAGACTGGGACCATCATTGGGAGTTTCAGCCTAAACAGCAGAATTTGGAAATTACAGGGAATGGAAGAGATTTTAATCCTAGAGATTAGGCATGGAGTTTAGATCATTTAGTGAAAACTGCTGTGCTGTGGCTATTTTGTGCCTATTGTGTGAATAAATTGAGAAAAATAGTCATCGGAGATACCTGGTATCGTCACAAAGACGGAAAGTCACTGCAAAATTAAAGCATGAAGAGAACATGTTAAGTTATTCTCTGGGTAGCAAGTGTAAATCAAATTGGATGCACCTCCACTGAGAAGAGTCAGAGTACACTTATGTTTGTGTGTTACACGCTCTTAAATTTGCTGATTAATGAAGAACTGGTCCTCTTCTGTATTAAGACTCAGCTGTAAATTTCAAAGGATTAATGTGCACGTCTAATGGACACTATCACTGACATAAATGACTTGTGATGGCTAATAATATCTATAGTTCTGTAGCACTATTACCTTTATTAACTACATTTACTGAATGATACTGAACCCCCACAAAAGTGAGTCCTGAGAGAGTTTTTCTTAAACAAAACCCCAGAAATAAAATGGTGTATTGGCTGTTCTGGCAGGACATTTTAAAATAAAAAAAGTAAGAATTTTTTGCAGTTTTCTGAATGTTCTTTCTAGTGAAGTGACACATACAAAATATAGTAAATTGAAAACTGTAGCTTATAATTGGTTTACTATCTGGACAAAATTTAAGAATAACAGATCATGTGTTTATAATACAAAACTCAGGAGTAAGTTCAGTGTTTAGAAAAATGATAAAAATTATTAACTCTGTAAAATTATTACATTTACACTATGTCTCTTGGAGCATCTAGAATCCAACCAGATGTCTTGAATTAATTTGAATAGACAGGAGCGATAAACTTTCAAAGCTCTGCTGACCTTGTAGTAGCTATCACAAACTGCTGTACCTGAAGATCTTACCCGTTTGCTTTTATGGATAATTTTGTCTTTGGCTAAAGGTCAAAATCAGTCTGTTCAATAAGCAATTTAAAATTAAAAGCTGTAATAATGGTTCAGTAAAGTTCTGTCATTCTGCTGCGTAAAGTGATTAAATATACGTAATTATATGATTAAATTTTCCAGTCACTGGTCTTCATATGTTAAAGGATTCTGAAAATACCCTACGCCATTGTCAGAATAGTGTATATAAGTACATTTTTTTACATTGATTTACTGATGCTTGTAAGTTTTGGGCTGTGTTTGTTTTTAAACAGATTATTTTTCATGGGACTCACCTCAGAAGTCTTAACTGTGACTTAATGCAATGAAGCAGTAAGATAATTTTTAAAAATAGAGGTGTTCATCTTTTCATGCACATTGAACTCAGGTTTCTGAGTACTTCCAATAGAATAATCTACCCTACATACAGGGTTTACTTATATTATACTGGTTTATATCATATAATTGTCTAAACACTATTGTTAGAAGGTATGGCTATAACAGTATCAGCTCAAATGGTACTTTTAAAGATAAATTCACTCATAATGAACTACACTAGGAAAGCTAAAATAAAATTTTTAAAAAGCAAATTTTGTGCAATAAGGAGTATTTTTTAGTATAAATAAGGAACTGTAGCCTATTGCTAGTAACACTCAGTGTATAAATCTTGAAAGCAAAACCTAATTTCTAAATGGATAGAATGGAGAAAAATTTGCCAGATTCATTCATGTATACCTTTTCACAAGGGGAAAAGTCAGGAACAGGAATGAGAAATTACAGTTAAAAATTAATCTAATCAAATTTGATTTAAATCTATCCAGATTTGTTAGAGGATTGTGTAAAGATTTTACTTGAGTTTGAACTCACATTTATTTCATGGTCAAACACATATAGGTTTTATATTAGCCCAAGTTTTCCAGGGAAAGCTTAGTCCTTACTGCGAGGGTCTATGTGCAGGCAACAACCCATGTGTCGAGAATCAAACACTGCAACTCGGTTGTAAAATACTTTACTTGGAGACCTAAGATCAGGAAGGCTTCTTTAGCTTGGCTGCACTTTTACATATTCAGAATCATGATTCTATGATTCTGTATTCTGCCTTGTTGAGGTTGTTGAATGAACTGCATTTATTCCATATTTAATGTGTAATGTAGTTTCCTGGAAAAGTCAAACTAGAAGACAAAACTCCATGAACCTGGACAATGTAAATTATTTATATAAAGAATATATTACTAGAAGCGAAGGTGAACTAAAAAAACAATTCCAGGGGCAGGGGAGTGGGGGAGAGAGGAAACAGAGGTTGAGCTGTTTTATTAAAAAATAGTGATCATGGATCACAAGTAACCATTAATGTTTTAAAAGATCAGCTGAACAGTTTCCTAAAGACAGAGATTTAGAGACAGTGAATGTCTCCAGAGATCCTTTATTATTACAACTGCTTTAAAAAAAAAATTAATACATGCAAGAAAAAAAAATCCTGAGTTCCCCTTTGTATGCTTCATTTTGTGAAAAATTGTTTTCAAATCTTCCACCCAAGAAAAAGAATTACAACTTCTGTAATGTAATGTAATAAGATTGCTTCAAGCCCAACGTGCCTGAATCTCCAGATTTTCTCTTTGGAATCCATTTAATCAATTGCTCAGATGCAGCATACTAGTGCATGCTAGTACATGTTTAAAGGTATAATATAAGCTTCAGTACAAGTTGATGAGGTGACAGTGGTTCAGCCTCAAAAGAAGTCTTTGAGTTTCAGCTCGCTGTGCCTTTTCACTTGGCCTAAATCCCCTGATCTGCTCTTACCTGGGATGCTACAGAGAAGCACAACAGTGTACTTACTAGGAGGGCTGAGGACACTGCATTTGAGGCATCTGCAGCCTTGTCTAGCCCAAAGCCTTTAGGAAGAAAACTGAGTGTTCCCTATAGTAGGCTGAACAGGAACAACAGGGACAGCAATACATAAAAGGAACCTTTGTAACACTGACAGTATACACAGTAAAAGCATTCAAAAGCATGATACAGGTTAAAAGAAAGTATTGTATGTGGGGAGCTGGGGCAAGGAAACAAACCTATCAGGCCTAAAACAATGACTCCTGCCAGCTCTTTTCTTGTGTTCATATATTCACTTCTATTCCGGTTTCTTTACTGTGCCCTTTACTGATGGTTGAGTGCTTGGCATAAGCCCTGCCAGTACATTCAAATCTGTGAGGGAGCAACACTGAGCGTCTCTGTCAGAAATCCTGCTTCTTCAATGCCCTAGGCAGGTCATGAACGGGTCTGACAGCTGCCCAAGCAGCGCGGGCACAGATTAATGATTATCTTGTCCAGTTTCTGGCCATTCTAACACAGCCGTGGGTGGCTGCTGGATGCCATCCAGTCAGCAGTTTTCCAGTCCAGGAAGCTGTGGGTAGCTGTGAAGAAGCACAAATCACAGCTATCTGTCCTTGGCCTGTGCAATAACAGCCCATGGTCAAAGACCAGTCAAAGATGAAAGAAACCCAGGGATTTAGCAATGCTATTTACATGTGTGTCTGACATCTCTGCTGTTCTTGAGGGCACTTGGCTAAACTTGCTGTACGTTTTTGGGATCATAGCATGGTATTTTATTCGTATTAATGAGCCAGGATTATGCTGTGTGGAGATCTACTGCACCAAAGAATTTAAAACCATATTGTAATGTCTGTTAATTAATATTATTCAAGCTACTAATTTAGTGGCTGTTTCTTTGATATAATCTGCCCAAATTCTTAACTGATGATGCGTGACAGATCCAACCTATTTGCTATGACTGATGACATCAGGGGCTTCTTAATAGTAACAAAAGTCAGCTATTAGATTTGAACTCCTGTCCTTCCACTTGCATTTTGTGGGAGGTTCTTTAAACTCAAGGCTTCAGTGGGGAAAGAAAAGCCCTCCCAAAGTAATATGAAGATGGATGCAGCCTGTACAGTTCTGCACACTCTTTTCTTTTAATCTTTATCACTGTGCTGTCAGAATATATTTAATATCGTGTAAATTCTGATCTAAGAGAATTAGAACAGTTCCATATCCAGTGAATGACTTCAGTGTTTTGGAATAGTGAAGTCTTTATCTTGTAGAATTAAGTTGCTGGCCCAGCATACCATTACTTCAGATTATTAATGCAAATTTAGTAACATTAGCACAGTATTTAATATAATGGGGCCTAGCCTTCTTCAAAATTCCTGGGACCTTGACAAAGAAAGCTGTCAAACAAAAAGAGCCTGGTAGTCACTGGTAATGGCATATATTTAAGTTTACATGCTCCTACATAGTGAATGAGTTTGTTACTTACTGACTGCTGGATTGGGCAAAGTTGGCTTTAGAGAGAAGCAAGGTGGGGGTCAGCTATCCCAACAATTCCTGGCATACATCAGGATGGTAAACAAATGGCTTTGTTTACCCAAGCTAATAGGCATGCATGTATGGTTTCCTATACCCTCACATAGGCAGGGGAAAGTCCATAGGTACAAGGATTTTGTTGGGAAGAGGCTTAAGCTCCTCCATCCATTTTCATTTGCTGCTCCTGCTAAGGGACATTCATGTTCCCACTGCAATTCTGTGACCCATCTGAAGAACTGGGAAGAGGGCAGTGTTGCACAGAGCATATCAAGTAATGTCAGCACCATGACAGGGCAACAGAGGATGGGAATTAAAGGAGGATGGGTGGTTTAAGATTTACAGTCCTCTGTATAATTCTTCACCTTAATCCTTACTATTTTCTTGCCCACGTAATAGGATAGCTTTGGGTGTGGGGAAGAAATCTTCAGAAGTGACATAAACTGTAGGTTTGACCTGTGCCAAATATAGCAATGTGGCATAACTTTGGCAGAGATTATTTCTAAATCTGAAAATTACTAGAGTGCTAAAACAATGAAATAAAAGATGAAAAGACTTACAAGCTGCTGTATATCAGATTCAAAGTATATATTTGAAACATGTCAGTAAGAAATATGAAAACATCAGTTGCACAAAACTGAGTTATCAGATCAGTGCAGCTCAAAACTGAGAATCAAGCATGACAGATGTATGGACGTACATTTTTTTGTGGCCAAAGGAATCATTTCTAGGTTAGAGAAATAGAATATAAACTAGTCATATGATATACCAAGGATTTATGATCTCCAGAAGCATATTTTTCATATATGCCTGTTTATCTGAGGTGCTAGTTGACAGTAAAACCAGAGATTATCGTGGTTGATTGGCTAGAATCAGAACAGGTTTTAGCAATTACAAATGCCAGAAATACAAGAGCTGACATATTTGTACATACACATTTTTTGGACATTCAGGGCACATCTAATGCCAAATAAAATTAGCTCCAAGGTCATGCATCTGTCTAGAGATGAAGATGTTAATGGTTTTTGTGAATACAAGGTCACAATATTTTAAGTAAATCGTCTACTACCAAACGTAGTTTGACAGAACCCAGTAATATGTAACCTACAACTCCACTGAATGCTTGTCTAATCTTGCTGGCAATTAAAACTTACTCAATAATGCTACTACTTATGAAATAACCTGCACTAACAGAAGTGAAATATGATAAAGCAGGTAGTTTGCTCTGACTGCTGCAAGCAATGCTGAACAATTTAGATTTGATCCATGCCTATCTTGTAAACAAACAGTTATTTTTGTTACTTATTCAAATTGGGGAATAGATTAATCTCATATAGATGCTCAGTTTGCTGTTATTTTTTCTCAGTCCTATGTCCAGAGATAGTTGTCTCAAATTGTACAGTGCCGTCGCTCTGTGTGATGACGTTTGAACAAAGTTTTCTCAGGGAAACATGCACAGCCAGGACCCAGAAGTGAAAAGATGATGGAAAAAGGCAGCAGCAGCCTCACACCGACCCCAGCACTGACAAGTTTGATCCTGAAGATCAATACTAAGAAAAAGAACTACACAGAATACAGACACATCTCCAAACATCATTCCAGATAATTCTTGAAAGGAAGGACCTAACAGCAAGTTGCCAGAGAAAAAACATTTGGGTCCTGCCTTGCTTCAGGAGGCAGGACACACGGACAGCAGAACCTCTGAAGGAAGGAGCAGCCTGGTATCCTTTATTAGCACCAGAGGCCTGTTGTGTGTTGTGGTTTAACCCGGCAGGCAGCTAAACACCACGCAGCTGTTGGCTCACTGCCCCCCAGTGGGATGGGGGAGAGAATCAGAAAAAAGATAAAACTTGTGGGTTGAGATAAAGACCATTTAATAGGACAGAAAAGGTAGGGAAAATAATAATAAAAGAATATACAAAACAAGTGATGCACAATGCAATCGCTCACCACCCGCAGACCGATGCCCAGCCAGTTCCTGAGCAGTGGCCGTGCCCCTCCTGGCCAACTCCCCCCAGTTTTTGAGCCTCATGATGTCATATGCTATGGAATATCCCTTTGGCCAGTTTGGGTCAGCTGTCCTGGTTGTGTCACCTCCCAGCCTCTTGTGCACATCCAGCCTCCTTGCTGGTAGGGCAGTATGAGAAGCTGAAAGGTCCTTGACTTAGTGCAAGCACTGCTCAGCAACAACTAAAACATCAGTGTGCTATCACATTATTCTCATCCTAAATCCAAAACACAGCACTATACCAGCTACTAGGAAGAAAATTAACTCTATCCCAGCTGAAAGCACGACATTGTGTCACTTCAAGCACCTGACATTCCAAAAGAAGTAAAAAATACCATGAATATTGAAATAGTAGCAACTGAAAAGAAGAACTTTACTCCCCTAAGACTCTACGGTAGTACTTCAGTCATTTAAATATCAGCTGTCTAGCAGATGTGATATCTGGAGTATGCTCTGTTAGAAGAGGCCTCGTAAGCTTTGGGGTGACTTTGTGTACTCTTTTCTCCTGCGTGACACTGCAAGACCCAGTAAAAGCAGGTGGTTTTATCAGAATATGTGAGGAATCCAGAAGGAGAACAATTTTTGTACATAAAGATGCCTTGGAATCCAAAATCAGTTTTGATGACACATTTTGGAGAGCAGTCCTATGATCACAGTTTGACAGATACAGCCCGAATGCACTCTCTGAAGAGGACATAAGCTCTCTGCTAATCAGTTACTTGCAGGAGGATTCAGTAGCACACGGGAAAAAAGGAGATAAAAGATACTTACTCCAATGGTAATTGTTGTTCTGCGAGATGTTATGTTTAGAATGGATTCCAGAATCTGCTCCCCAGTTTATTAGGATGTAGATGGTAAGGGACACCCAGAAGATTTTGGCTTTCCAGACTTTTATATCTTTACACAGAAGCAGAAGCTGGCACAGGATAGTTTTTTGTGCCTAAGTTGCTGTTCCAGGGTCTCCAAGCTTGCTCAGATGAGGGACAGAGGTCATGTATAGTAGAAATCATATTGGCAGCAAGATCTTCAACCACTATAGCTTTTCTAATGTAAATGCTGATAAAAAGTGTGGAGCATGAGGCAACATATTTTCAAGAGGGAAATGGGATACTAGAAATCATCTGCAATAGCTAAGACAAACACAGCATCTATTCATTTACCAGTAGAAGAAGGCAATGATGCACCTGCAAACTTCATTCCATATTTGACCAGTTATTACTGAAGGAACCCAAGTATAGAGCAAAACTGTGGATGGGTTTCAGATTTTATTTGCTTTGCCAGAGACATCCTGAATAGTAAAGACCTGATGCAGCAAATATCCTCTGAGGGGTGGTACAAGGATAGATATAATAATGTTTGCATGATAGCTTGATATCAAAATAAGGGTAAAAATAGAGAAGAATAATAACCACACTTTGAAAAAAAATTCTTTTAGTGTGCCAAGTGTGTCTAAGCCCATATTTAGTGCTAAAACATTTGTTTTCTTATAGGTGTCTATGAATAAATGAGGTACAACTTTCAAAAAACAATGACAATGTTAAGCTCCCCTAAGGAAATTACTAACTCCATCGTACATTGAATTATTTATATTTTCTTTTTTAAAATTAACTTCAAGTGGAAGGAGATTAAAACTAGAGTTGCAGTATTTCCGTGACTGTAAAGGCAGTGTATTACTGTGAAGCAAGTTGTATTTTAAGTCTGATCAAATCTGTGGCCAAGGCCACTCTGGGCAGAGCTAAAATGGAAAGCCACAAGGATGTTTTGTGGACAACAGTAATCCCAGATTATGCCTGTCTGTTCAAAGTTGTACAGGAAAGCTTACAGGTATGAGGCATATGAAAAAATATCTTTTTGAAAACTAGTTCGTGCCTCTGATCTTTCAAGACGATAAGTGCACTGCTTTCAGTTTCAATAACGAGACTTTAGAGAAGAAAAAGAAAAGGGAGGAGGATGAACTCACAGGGGAACATTTTAAGTAAACAGACATAGCAATATGATTTTTTTAAGACAAATGTTAATTTTTCATTTTATGACTGGTTTTTTTCTGGAAAAGTTTATGCCAATTTCATACATTTAGGCCAGGAAGAGTAGTATTACTTGGGAAACATTTATAGATGGAACTTTTTTTAAATAGGCAGCAGGTTATTGCAGTATGTTATGCAAAGGTTCTCAAATGTAAGTGCAAGTGCACAGACACAGAACACAGGAGAACTTACAAAACCAAATTAAGGTACTGTAACACAATTTAAATTTTCTACGTAGGCTGGATGTATGAACCCCCTTGTATTTAGGGTCAGCATAATGGATTTATTGAGGTTTGGTTCTAGATTCTCTGTCTTTCAAAGTTTTCTTTTCTCTTTTTGCTAGACATCTCAAAAGATTAGCATCAGCAGCAGAAAACAGATCAGTAAATCAGATTTACAGAGCAAACGCAGAAATACCGGAGGAAATAAACTTAGGGATAAACTCTACTCCTCCATTTTTCCAGATATTACAGAAATGTGGTTTTCTGCCATTTATAGACAATCTTGTTACTATGCAAGCTACTAGAAATGACTGTAAGCATTGTGCCATTGTGTAAAGGTAGGGAATGTTTTTTTCTTTGATGAATGGAAAGCAACAGTTGGAGTTAAAATTGTTTTTTTTACAGGGTATTGTTAACAAAGCTGAGGAAACAACAAGTCTTAGCCCATGAAAACTAATATTTTAGATTTGGAAGATGAATGATAAGACAAGGAATCCCAAAGCTCTTCACACAGGAAGAGACGATATTGTATACTCTCAAAACATTCTTACTCTATGGATTTCACTGAAGGCACTTCTTAAATCATTATTAAAATGACCAGAATGCAATACTTCTAGGAAAACAGTGAGAACAATCCTAGACATGTTATCAAAATATTGGAAAAAGACAAAGAGCAAAAATGAGTTAGGTGTACTGTTTTATCCTAAGCAACATGTTTATAGAGAAAATTATTCATTTTGTCAAAACAAAATACAGTAATAATTTTAAAAATATATGCATAAATGTATTAGCAAACAAGGGAGTCTTGTAAACATTAACTGAAGAAGTGTACCCATTTTCTGTCACGCTGGAAAGAGCCCTCTACATTTCTGTAGTCTTCGAGTCAGGTTGTTAAGAAATATATAATGCTACAGGCTTGTAATTTGAAAACCAAACCATATCAAATTGTTTCAATAATGGAAACTGTACGTGCATCAAAACCAAAAGTACCATCATTAGAGGTGCTTAAACGTATTCTGAACAGAAATTTGCATTTCTGAGTATGAAAACCTGTACAAAAGCAAGTAGAGCAAAAAATGTGGGAGATTCGTATGGAAGTGTTAGCTCTAGGTTACTTTTCTCCCCATTTATCTTGAGAATGAGGCTGCTAGCTAGAGGTGTGAAGCAGACCCTGCCTCTTCCTGCTTATATAGCACATTGGTTTTTTTTCTGTTGTGAAGTTTTAATCTGACATTTCAATCTAAGTAAATCACACCAAGGACAGAGGTGAGACTTTTTTTCAAATGCCTGTATCTTGCACAAATCCTTCAGTGTTTTTACATGACACTGCATTCTGTGATTTTTTTTTTTTTTTTTTTGCCCCAAATTGTTTTATTCCACTTCTGTTGCAAGGAGAAGTATTCAAGTCTGTGTGGGTAAACGTAGGTCTAAGTCGCATATAATGTCATACATTCTTTGGGGCAGCTGCAGCTGAGCACATTTCATAACCTGCTTTTAGGTTTGAGTATGAAGAATCATAGACAGTCTCAAGGCTACAAAATTCACCTAAGCCCCGGATAACCTCATTCACTAATTAAAGATGCTGTGAATTTTTGTTTCCTTTTAAGCCTGTTCTTCTCAGTGTCCTGACCTCTGGCTTGTTAGGGTTCAGCTTTAGCCTATCTTCTCTCCTCTGTATATATATCTTTTAGCTAGTTATTATGCAAATTAAGAGATAGCCTGCCATCTGTGTCTAGCTGGTAGGTCTACATCTACTCGTGTAAAAAGCTTATCAGTATATAGCAACTTAGAACATCAGTGTGGGTTTCTACTCGTCACTGTCTGCATTTGTCTCTTCCTATTTTCAATGGGGTTAGTGACAAGGTCTTAAATTTTCTACTATAAATCTTCCTACACTTTCCATGCTATCAAGCCTTTTTTCCCCTCTGCTCCCCGCAAAATGACAACACCCATTAACTTTCATTGGGCCAGGAAATCCAGGAAGAAGTCCTTGTAGGACTTGAAGGACATGTGTTAGGAATCCAAGCTGAAGAACATAACATTGTGAAAAGGGCTACAACAGTTAATTTTTCTGTGCTTCAGAACAGTCAGTGATTTGGGACTGAATCAACCCTCTAATTGATATAAACTGCATATATTTCAGTATTAAAGTAGAAATAATTGTTATTTATAAATAACGTGCTCATATTATCTTTAAGACACTAGTTTGGGAAATCCTTTAGTTACTCCTGTGAATTTTAATATATAGTTCTTGTTAATGCAGTTCCTGTAAATAATTTTGACAACAGGTGCTAAAAAGAATAGAATTACTAATTAATTTCAAAACATGTATGAGCAAATCCTGAAATTTTTTAATTACAGAATCATAGAATCATTAAGGGTGGAAAAGACCTCTACGGTCATCATGTCCAACCATTGACTAACACCACCATGCCTCCTAAACCAGGCCCTGGAGTGCCACGTCTACACCTTTTTTGAATGCCTCCAGGGATGGTGACTCCACCACCTCTCTGGGCAGCCTGTTCCAATGCTTAACCACTCTTCTGGTAAAGATACTTTTCCTGATATCCAGTCTAAACCTCCCCTGACACAACTTGAGGCCATTTCATCTTGTCCTGTCACTAGTTACTTGGGAGAAGAGTCCAACACCCGCTTCACTACAGCCTCCTTTCAGGTAGTTGTAGNGTAGCGTTGCATGGGGTTGTTGTGACCCAAGTGCAGGACCCGGAACTTGGCCTTGTTAAACCTCATACAATTGGCCTTGGCTCTAGGATCTAGCCTGTCCAGATCCCTCTGCAGGGCCTTCCTACCCTCGAGCAGATCGACACTCCTGCCCAGTTTGGTGTCATCTGCAAAGTTGCTGAGGGTGCACTCAGTCCCCTCATCCAGATCATTGATAAAGATGTTAAACAAGACTGGCCCCAAAACTGAGCCCTGGGGAACACCACTTGTGACCGGCCGCCAACTGGATTTGACTCTGTTCACCACCACTCTCTGAGCTTGGCCATCCAGCCAGTTTTTTACCCAGCGAAGAGTACACCTGTCTAAGCCATGAGCTGCCAGCTTCTCCAGGAGAATGCTGAGGGAGACAGTGTCAAAGGCTTTACTAAAGTCCAGGTAGACAACATCCACAGCCTTGCCCTCATCTACTAGGCGGGTCACCTGGTCAGGTTGGTCAGGCAGGACCTGCCTTTCATGAAGCCATGCTGACTGGGCCTGATCCCCTGATTGTCTTGCACCTGCCTGGTGCCTGGTTCTAGCATGTGTAAGTTATTGGTGAGTAATATGTAAACAGTGAAAAAAAAGTTATGTATGGTAGAGAATGTTTATTTACTTTTGTCCTTAATGAAAAATTTACATGATTTTGGATGTTTTTCTCCCCTGGAACCTGACTGCTTGTATGGAAACTTAATTTTTGTTATGGTGAAAAGGAATCCACACCTTCTATGTAATATTTGAATTAATTTTTAACTGGATATGGTAAGAAAGCATGATGTAGCTTTACTTTTAGCGACCCTGTTGCAACTGGAATAACTCCGTCAAGTGAACTGTGCGATTCTAGCATGACTGATAGCAGAATCTGGCACTTGTGCTTATGTGAACATTAATGTAATGCAGCATTTCAATGCACACAAGAGGTTAAAAATATTATTAATCAAATAAAAATATTATTAATCAAAGTTATTAAGATTCATGATATGGGCTTGACATATATGTAAGTAGAAAATAATACTATAAAATGTAAATAAATAACTAAAATGCTCAAATGTGTCACAAGGTTAAAAATTTGCCTGTTTCTGTTCCTGCTAATCAGATTGATATCCAGAAATATTCCATAGGACCCCATTCTGAAATCCTTCCCCCAAGGGTAACATTGTATTACCATTCCTTGATATTCCTTATTTCTCCTGGTCCTTTTACCCTTTTATTTACCTAGATATCAATCTTTTGTTCTGACTACCGATTGTTTTTTGGTTCCAAAGAACAGAATTAGTCTGCTTCTCCTGCTCCTAAGTTACACTGTTTTACCACCAGATTTAGCATTATTTTTGTTCTTTCTCCAAAGGAAGTGCAGTCCTTAGACAAGGATCCTCGCAGTATGGATGATTTAACATCAACATTCCAAGAGAGCTAAGAAAACATACTGTCTTTGTTTGAAATGCTTATATTATAACTACATAAACGTTCCATAAGCCAACGGATACAAATGATGCCAAATATGCTGCATCTTTGAAAGTTTCCATTGCCAAGAGTACATTTTGAACTGGCCAAGTTCAAGTGGGTTTCTTTTTATTTCTGAAAACACAGAGTGTTGGAAAAGTTGTGTACAGCTTTTTTGAAAGCATACAGCTGCAAATCGTAAAATGTTTTATTTATGATTATTTGATTAAACGAATGCACTGCACATTGTCATCACTTTCAAGCCCTATGGAAAATTTGGGCTCTAGCAAGGATTATTTGTTGTTAGGAAGGAAATGAGTAGATACAGTCACTGGGTATTTTATTCACTTTAAAAACAGACTGTCTAATATCAAAAGCAATGCAGAACGTACTGCTCACAGGGCTGGCATGACATCTCGAGAGCTCCAGAAACCATTTGTTTTCAACCTCCAGCAGCTCATTTCCCCTCCCACTATCTCAAGAACTCAGAGCCAAATTCCTTCCCCCATGTAGGTTTGCTGAAACAATTTGTGTTGCTGTAAGCCAAAATGAACTTAGTACTATGTCTCTCCCCTTCCTCTTACATATTAAATCCTTTTGGACAGATTTTCTTTTATATTAATCTGGTATTTCTCTGTTGACCTGAGTAAGGGGTGCTGATTAATTTTGCCTAAGTGAAGAAAAACTGGGATCTTTGCAATATTGTGTTGGAAATTGTTTTTTGATGAGTGTAATCCAAATAACTCTTTCATCCAAGTCAGATATTTCTTGACACCATCCTGAGTTAACATGGAGACACCTCAACTTGCGAAAAGGGGAGCCCTGATCCTCTAGTTCAAACAGTCAACAGGGTTTTTTTCCTCCCGTTGGCTTGCAGGCTGAGCAGGACTACTGCCTGATTGACACTACAAGTCCATGGCTGCTTTGATGCAAGATATGTATGGGCAGCTGCTGAAAAGGGTGATTGCACCATCTCTTCCCAGATTTGCATGGCAGTGCAGTGAGTCTGACTGAGCCAGCTGAAAACTAATTTTTTTTTTTCTAGATTTGTTTTTAGCCAGATTAGCCCATGATCCGATTCATTGCCCGGCTGTGCCAATGCTAGCCTGGTGATGCAGGGTTGGCCATGAGCAGAGGGAGCAATGGGAATCACGCCTCCAGTGAGGGGCTGCACTCAAATCAGATAAAGGTGACCGTACAGCTACAGCTGAATTACAGCATCTTGTCTTGACAAAGGAAAAGAAGAAGGGAGGATGTGATGATCTGCTGTTAACTGACCATGAAGCTATCCCCTATTTTCACCAAACACAGGGAAAGTGCACAATGAATTCAACTTCTTACTGGCCTGGGTAGAACTGTAACACACTATCTGTCCTGTTTCTGATGTGACAGCAACTGAATCCCTTTGTGTCATATGTTTTTCCCTTTTGCCCAAATGTATGATGTTTAATTAATGACTTTTGTTAAATAAAGGAGGTAGAACAATAATGGATCAGAGTAGCAGGATTACAATGGCAGAAATGCTCACATTCAGAAAGAGGCAGAAAGCAATTCTAATATTGAGATATATAAAAACAGGTAGAAAATGGAAACAGCACAGCGTATCTATAAATAACTTCCAAATGAGTATGCAGTATATGGATCAGATGAAAACATTTTTACTCATGCAGAGCTCCTAACGTATCCTCTAGGCAGAACAAATACTCAGCTAACAGATACTCAGTATTTCAGGTCAGGATTTCTAGTAAACTGCAGGTGATGGAGTTCTTATAATCTGTCTCTCCATGAACTTTTTAAGTGCACAAAAAAAGCATCAAAAGGAATACAGAAATCAGAAGGGATGGTGGAAAAGAACAACAAACTGAGAAAAAAAGAATACAATCAGGCGTGGGCAAAAAAGCATTAAAGTAATCATGTGGGGAATAGTCCCAAAGTAAATCCATAATATCTATTGTTGCGGGTTAATCTCTCTTTTAAATTAGTAGTGTAAGTTATGGTGTATAATGCCACTACTAAAAGCTAAAAGAACAAATAGAGCACATGAAAAATACTACTGTGGCAGCCATCGAGACAAAGATATTAACAATGTTTGTCAACATATTTTTTTAAATTAATGACTTACTGCATTCTGCAATCATCTATGTTTTAAATCCACCAGATGATTTTTTCATCTATTTCTGTCATCTAGTAACTATTTCAAAAGGCCTTATAAATATTCAGAGCATTTAAAAAATGCTAGAGTAAATGATATTTTAAAAGTAGGTAATACATAAATATGACTGTTTTGTAATATGGGTGTTTCAATGTAATTATAAGTAATTGATTTCATAGGTACAGCATATATCCAACATGATTTGCAGAAGTGCTGCATTTTTGTCATTCTTTTGGTAACATTTATCTTTTGTAAGGTACAGGTGCTTGTGAACACAGTCTATGTAACTTGATAGAGTACTCCAGTAGAGATAAGCAAAGTGAGACACCAATAAGCCTCTTGGTTTTGTTATTTTTTTAGCCAACTCCTAAACCTGGTGCTCTTGTTCACACTGTGATCCAATATGCCTTTGCAGAACTCCTGCTGTTGGCCCTTCCCCACGTTACAGATAAATACTAGGGTGACATTTCTTAACCCCTCTACAAATGGAGACAACAATTGCAAGACTGGTAAATGACTGAATAACACAACAAAAAAGGAGAGTAATGCTATTAATATTTAGAAAAGTTGCAAATCTTGGCTGTGGCACACAACCTTCTAGTTTTCCCATAACCTGACCATTCAGAGATGAGAGACTAAATCTGAAGCAGTAGCAGAATCCTGTTATTTGTGGGATGCTATTTGCTGCTTGTGCAGAGCTTATGTCTGTTAACTCTACAATTTCAGTTCAACTTCCTTAAAAGCTTGAGTCCGTCTTTTATTATGATGCTGCAGCAGCAAGAACAGGGCAGAAAACACACTCTGAATTCCAACATTACTGAAATGAGAATTTTCTCAATAAATATTATATCAAAACCTGGAGGACTGGATGAAAGAGAAGACTTGAAAACATGCTGTGCGGAGTTTAAAATACCATGAGCTCATACTTGGAACACAATTATTATCATTTCTTTATGATTCTCTGATGGGAGGCCGTAGAGGGTGCAGCCATTCACCAAAGCTTGGGTCCTCACTTGCCAAGTAGTCCATATGAAAATATTTCCTACTTTTTAAGGAAGAGTAAATTCTAATAGGTGGTTTATTCTGACTTCATATCAAAATAATTTCAAGGCACCAGTCACAGTAGTGTGCTGTAATGGTTTGTTTCAAACTAGATTTAAACTATCACTATAAGGACAAAAAATGTCTGGGCAGATACAAATAAGTATATCTCTGCTGGCATCATTATGATTGTGTTGAAGCTTCCTGATATACTATGGATGAGCTGCTTTTCCCCTTAGCTGAGCTAAACTCTGTTGAAGGAAATATCAAATTTTGAAGAGGTAGCTCAGAATACAGTTCAATACTGCGTTGTCTTGGTGAAGCCATGACCCAGCATTGTAAAGACATGCATTTACTCAATTCATTTACAGAGTTCACAATACTACTAAGTAAATAAGAGTACCGTAACATTAAGCCTATGGTGAGGTTTCTTGCTATGGTAAAGTCTCCTAAAAAGTATAAGTCCAATGGTGAAACACAACCCTTCTGCCAATTCAGTACTTGAAATAAGCATCAAAAGTATACACAGCCCTTACACAACTTATAACTTGTTCCAAAATTACCCAAACACTCTAGTTAACTTAATCATCATAAAGAGAGGTCTTGTTATTTACAGTATAAAATTGAAAAATGTCATAAAGGGAAAACTATCAATAACTTAAAAACTATACATATTGCATATGATTCAGGAGCCTTCATTTTTTTGGAAACATTATTAATTAGGGAAAAAAAAAATCATCGTCCGATTTTTGTTTCCTGGAGGCACCAGGAGAAAAACAGCTTCTATCAGCTGACAGCCTGATGTGAGCAGCCATAAAGGCGACCTGGTTAGAAGGTTGTGACACAGCTTGACTATCCTCTCTTCTACAGTATAATTCCAAAAAATATTTCTGAAGTTTCTTTTTGGCACAGTTACTTGCATAGCCTGAATGCTAGAGAAAAATAAATAAGAATGCTAGAGAAATTGTCCTTGTCTCAGTAAGGATGTTTTCTGTCCTCTTGATACAGACTATGAGCCTGTGAGTGCTGGTCTAGCTTAGCTCTGTGTTAAGCAACATCTTAATCATTTGGGTTCTCAACAGTGCTGATTAAAGCTTTTTGTCAAAATGTTTTTTCAGGAAGAAATGATAAGTTCATCATTATCAAAATCTGTCAAACAATAAATACTTGAAAAATATTGTTTATAAAAACAAACTGATGCTTCTTAACATTTCAGTTTAGGATTTAGCTACTTCAGCTAGGAATATATACTAGTTTGACATTTAAAAAAGGACAAACAAAATACTGTGTATTCTTTGTTTTGAAACAGCATTTTTTAATGAAATTTGTAAATTAACTAAGTCATAAAGAGGTTCAAAATCCTTTTGACTTTATTGATAGAAAATGCTTTGATTAAACCTAACTGATTTTGGTAGGGATAAGGATTAATTCCATTAAAAAATTCAGAATGCTTTGTTTTCCGTTTTGGACCTGAAAAACTGAAGTAGGAGAATTTCTAATGAAACAGAAAATCTGGTTCCTCTTTATTTAAAATTTAGCTCAGTGTTAAATGTAGTTAAGTTGCAGTTCAAACTAGAATTAATTACTGGGTTTATCAGCTAAATATAATGCTTTTGTATTAATACTTTAGACAAGAAGATATCTGAATACATATGAAACCCACTGTTTCTGCAATTTGGGGATGAATCAGTAGGACCGAACAAAGAAAGATAGTACAGTCACAGTCTTCACATGACAGAACAAATGGAAATTCATATCTCTACCAGAATACTGTGCAACATAAATCACAAGAGAGAAAGTAAATATGAAAGACCAGAAAAAAGAGAGGCAGCACACTGAGCTATGTGTACAACTGAAGAAATGAAAGGGAACACAGTGCCAAGTATCAGACCAGTATAATGGTGGAAAACAAATTATGCAAAGAATCTGCAGAAAGATTCAAGACATTGGAATATACCAACAGGTTTGATTTCACTACAGAAGCAAAACCTCAGAATTTGTTCATACCATTTAAAGAATTTTCAAGCATTCTATAACACGCCTCCCATGGCCATTTGCAGAACATAGAGATTACTGTATTTTGTAATTTTAAAAATCCCCCAAATCTACTGGAATTATGAGCTGAGTGTCTATGGAAACTTAAAAACATCAATGTTTTATTTTTCTCCCTAGTGAATTTTATGTTCTTTAGAAGGCACTAATCTGATAGCAGTATGCTGTTTATACACTGAATGCACTGTCACACTCTACCAGCATGCCTAAAATCTCGAGCTGGAGGAATCAATTCTAATGCAAATGAGGGTAGTTCGGTTTCCCTGAACGCTGAAGTCCTCCTTGAATCTGCTGAGACTGACAACATGGTTGCCATCTGTCCAGCTAGGAATGTGGCAAAGACAAGCGACACAGTCAAAAAAAACCCCTATTTGCTGCCTAGCTGTTCTTCTCTTCTCAATGCACCCGGAGTCTAATTATCAGGGGTAAAATGCTCTGCATTTCAGCCAGCACGGTCATCTTTAGAAGCATGCAATGCTGCCTGCATTTCATTTCATATATTAGAATGAATATGAGGAAAATTTTTCAGGTGAAGTTCCCAAAACATTCAATATCAGACATGTTCTGCTGCAAATGAAAGCAGTAAGAGGCTGACCCCATATGGTAATGACATTGATCCAATAGTGCATGTGAAACTCCTGCCCCAAACATGCAGTGAGGCATAATCCCTACTTGGGGATTTTGTGACCTTACAAAAAAGTTAAAGAAATTATCCACTTTCTTCAATGCATTGAACTTCAACACTGGCTCTCACAACAGAGTGGGTATCTGCTGGCTTTCACCACATGTTGGATGCAGGCATTCGATCATGTGAATCAGAAATACTGTGAATCTGCCTTGTCGCATGAGGAAGAATGGCTAGCATCATTGGGAGTATGCCTTTTAGCAGGGCCATGTTTGGAGGAGTATCTGTGGCTGCAAAGTTGCACTGGCCTTTTTCAGCCTGGAAGACAGATCACAGATAAAACCGCTGACTCCGGCATATGGGATCCTGGTGCAGGACTTGGGCTGTGCTACAAATGTATGGTATTCATAACTCACTGCAGAAGGTGTGATATGGGAACGAAAGGGGAGAGGCTCATGCTCAGTCTATGAGATTTCATATAAAAGTCTCAAGAAAAGAGTAGTAACTGTTCTCATATATACTCAAGTTAGTATTCTAACAGACCTGCAGCCCTTAAAGCAGTAGAATGCATTAAAAAAAAATTGGGTAGAGAAAGCTAAAGACCAACACATACTCATAAGTTAATGTAACAATGTAGTAGAGGAGCAAACTGGTAAGGAGAGCACATAAGAAGAGAACCCAGCATGTACTGCTGCTAATATGCCTGAAGGGTAAATTGCAGTACAGGAAGAGCAGGCAAGCTACTGTTGATAGGCTTCATTTCATCTCGAGAAGACAGCATTGAATTAATAAGAATGTCAAACAGAAACTTATTTGCCCATCGAAAGCATGAAGAAAGACAACTCATATCTAGCAAGACTAAACAGAATTACCTCAACAAAAATGCATTCTGAACAAAATACAATTATTCTTACTATTGCAAGTAAACAGGCAAAAGGAAAAACTACGTTAAAAAAGCAGACAAGATAGCTACATCAAATACTTAGGACTGGAGGACTGAAGAATAAGGAAATAAGTGCCTGGATAACAAGATTACAATGACCTGTTCACAACCTTTAACTTTCTAATATGATTCACTATAAAGCTACATTTCACAGTTCCAATTTGATTTTTAGTTGCAAGCATTTTGTCTATTTGAGAATACAGAGTAAAATAAAAAGGAAGACCACGAAGGACACCCTCGATTTCCTCTGATATTGGATCAAGCTCCTAAGTTTTTTCCTACGTTTGTCAACATGAGATGGGGAATAAATATCATCTATGCGTGTTCTGTGGAACCCAATGTGCTGGAAAAAAAGAAGTTAATTCTCTTCCTTGCTATATTATTTATTAGTTTTGTGATCTTGCAGACTCCTCTAATAGCATCCTTATCAGCATTAACTGCATAGTGTACTGTGTGCTGCCAAGAGAGAATCCTGAGGTAAGGCTTTGAAAGGGTATTAAACTGTGCTTCCACAGGAATCAGGAAAGCCATATTGAGATGATTTAGATACCTGAGATGACTACCACAGACTCAAATTATTGGCCAGTTTCATGGCAGCCTCTCAGTAGAAAATGTCAGTTCTCAATTTGCCTTTCTTTCCTACAGGGACAGCAAACATCGTGGCCCTTTTTAAGCCTTGTACTTGATTTATATTACCAAAATCCTAGTGTACATGCAAATCTATCATCCATAATGTTCAGTACATCCAAGTCAGACACCTGAATTAGAATTCTGACTGTTTGATGGAGCATCTATTGTATATTTTTCTCACTGTGTGTATTTGCTAAAACTTTTTTCCATACTATCTTGTAGGACAAGATATATGGAATTTAAGTTATAATTGTGGTACAAGAGTGAAATTCAGGTTTGTACTGTGGCTATAATTGTGTAGCTGCATATCAAGGCCGTGCTTGTGTGCACACAGTCATCAAATTCTGGCATTGGTCCAGGAACTTCTCAGCTAGTCTCTGCAGAGATGAGCCTAGCTAAAGACAAGGGGATTGAATGAACATCTGACTGTCTTCACAACAACATGTTTGACTAATTGTTGCGGGATATCTACAGGTGGGAATTTTAGACTGTCCTGGAGACTCCCAGAAGCAGCACTGCTGTGCATAAGGCACTTAATAGACACTGTATTGAAGCTTAAAATTGTTAATTAACACCCTGGATAGAGAATCTGTCAGTCCAAAGGACTCCCCAAAACAATTTCTGCAGCATTTTCCTGCAGATGCAGGAATGGTAACACAAGACGGTCTTTTGTACATAACGAAGGTATTAGAAGATGGTTTGTACATAGTTTAAGATGATTGACAGAAACATATCATGCATAGGCTGGAATGGTCACCTAGGACCCTATTCAAAAGACTCCAATAAATTAGGTTTTGTCTGTTAATAAATACTCAGTGAGTGCCTGTGCAACGCTAGTGTATGTGCTGAGATGGACAACTCTTAGCCAGTTTTGTTATTTTTGGGAGGCTCTTTCATTTCTCAAACTATACTCCTTTAGCATGCAACTGTGTTCCGCTCAGCAGCTGCTTCTAATGGTAGGATTCACTATCAAGTGACAAAGCTGAAGAAATTCTAAGTCTAGAACTTATGATATTTGTAAAGTGTGGGGTTATTTTAAGAGAAGATTGAAAGCAGATTTTGGGAGTCTTTGACAAAGAACAAATTAAAAAAGAACATCTATCAAAGCAATTAATTGCCAAGTTTGGGAAAGGAGATGAAGTGAGTTGTTGGAAATATCTAGAAATACTTTTCTAGCAGCATTTGTGTGCACACTTCACAGTTGCACTTTCATATTTGATTTTCATTTCTTATTCTACATTAAAGGAAATTTCTTATTGCTCTCATTGAACCATGATAAAAGGATAGCTGCTTCTAATTAATCTTCCTTTACTTTTAAATATAAGTTTGTTGATTTGTTAGCAAATATACAATGTTAATTCAAACACCATAGTTATCCTTCCAGGAAATATTTGATGGTACTGATAATTCTGTGCTGCTACTTACCATATTTTTAAATTAAGGTATGTGGACCTATTATGAATTATCTGTGACAAAGTGATTCCCTTTTCAAGGACTGGTGGAGGTTTGCTGGTGATGAAAGAATCCCCATTGGTTTTAATTCATGGTAAGAGGGAAAATGTAAAATACTGTCCCCAACCTGCTGAAGGTTATTTAGTACTAACAGGCTTAAAAGGAAAGGTAGTGCTGTGTAATCTGTGTGAGACAAATGGCATATTTGGCAGAGCAAGAGAGTTTAAATTGCTGTGTCTTACTGGATGTGTAAAGTCACAAGGAGTAGTGCTTTCAAATGGATTCTTTGGCACGCACATACAGTATTTAAAAAAGTATTATCCTTAGAATTCCTTATTCAAAAAGTATGCATAAAAACCAAGCTATCTGACTGGAACAAAAATAATACCACCACATTATTTTCTTTCATTTATTTTTTACTCACCAAAAGGCATGAAATATTTTTAAATCCTATAAATCACTATGTGGATACTCATTATTTACCTATAAATAGTCATTCCATCAGGAGTCATTTCAATTTAGAATCTTATCCAAAAGACTTTCCACTTCTTTTCCCTACATTTTGAAGTAATGTCCTTTCCTATCACTTGATTTTGTAAAAATAGTTGTAGCATTTGGTTTTCGTTCACACGAAAACTTCATTACTGGTTAAAATTGCGTCTTTGTTTTCAGTGTATCATAGAAACAAAACAAATGGTTGAGATAAAAATATTTTGGTTCAAACGTTAAGGTAGGGAGAAAGACATTTGATTTGCAAAAGAGTACTTCAAGTCTCTTCGCCTTTGCTAGCATCAATGTAGAATTGATTTTATTACTGTCCAGCAGTAAAGGGGAGAAGAGATCAGGTATTCCTCCCATTCCTATCTATATGTGTATATAGATAGTATAATTTTGATTAACTGAGTTTAGAGAGAGCTGGAACTTTTTAGCATCCCCAAGAATCAACATTGCAAACTGAAGCTTTTTTAGTAGTTGCTTATATCAGAATAATTGCATAAATTATATTTCAGAAGTGTCTCATATTTTTAATGTTAGAAGGAATCAGCTACAAATATTGCACAAAGAAGAAACAGCCTTTGGTAGGATGACTTACAGACCAAACTCAAGATATTCCAGGACTTGAACATAAAATTGAATTTTAGAAACCGACAATCTACAGTTCGTATTGTTTGTGCAGCTGTTAACGGCACTGAATCATGAGTTCATTAGAACTTTATGATGAATTGTCTGATATATGGTACATTGAAAAAACAGTGAAAGATCATAAATAAAACTACTTTCAACAACCTAGTATGAATGGTCAGTGAAGGATCTTAAATAACATGACTTTCCTTCACAACTTGCGAATAATCTGTACCTCAGTGAGTTTCAGGTGGCAGGACAATAGCATTCTTATAAAAATATAGGGGCAAAGCAGCGACTCTTGATATACACTCATTCTGTTTTCTTCTAGGCTTTGAAGAAGTAGTCTGGTTTTATTAGTTGCAAGGGAGGTATTCATGTTTTAGTTATCTTCTTGCTGCAGACTGTGCTGATGTGGCCACAGTGAATCCCACAACTCAGTGCTTCGCTCTCTCTTTCCACATAGACACCACAGATTTGTGCTTTGTAAAAGGAGGAAATATCTGGCTGTTAAAGCAGGCTGCCAGCACAACCATCCTCTGTCTCTTTCTTGGCATAAAACTGTATTGTCGTGGATGGAAATGTCCTTGTGGGCCACAACACACTTTGTTCAGGGAACAAAGACACAGGCACAGGGCAGAGGGTACAACAGGAATGACACACAGCATATTCTCATTGAAATAAATACTGTGCTCTAAGTATTACAAGCTAATGCTGTGTAACTTTTTCACTGGGTTTTTCCTGAGCCACAGAAACCTTTTTCAGCCTTACAGGCAGAATACAAAGAGAAGAAGTGCAAGTATGCAGGACATAAGACATAGTTTAGGATCTCTGCAAGAATGTCCTTGATTTCTTTCTGGTTCTCCAAAATCTACAACCTCTGTGTGCCACACGGAAAGATGACACCACATGGTTAATTGATACAAGTGAAATGTCATAAAAGGCTCTTTCCTTTGCAAAATCTTCCCTTGATAGAGAAACAAGAGGATTGGCTTCCTGTTTTGATCTGTATTTCTCCAAGTAATTATGCTTGTATTGTTTTAGGATTCTGAATTACCTGAAGGCATCCTCTAAATGTTAATTTCCTTTTACTGGTGTGATAGGATACATTTTGGAACAATATGATCAGATATATGGGATTTCTTAAAACAAGCTGAAATAGCTTTGAAGATCATAAACAGACTTCTGGGAGGTAAAACCTACATGGAAATTATTGAGTCAGATTAAGATGCAGAATTTGAGATGGCTCTAATTATTTCTGGTAGGAGGATGACAAATAGAAGGGCAGAAATGAGTAAGAGTTCAGGGATCTATATTCTGCATGGCTTCTGGATGTTATTGCAATGGAATAAAGCCAAATTTTTAAGCAGCTGCTACTTCAGAATTCAAATGCCATTTCTTTTCCACTCAAAGGTGAATAACTTCAGGGAACTTTCTCTCAAGTCTGATGTTTAGGTATACTAAGTACTCCCTCACTTCATCCTGGGAAAATCAGTTACACACTGTTAAGGAACCTGTAGTCTAGCTCTAATGTCTTTTTAGTTTCACAGGATTTTGCTTACATTTGTCATGTTAAAATGTTTTATGTTATAAATATTTAAAGGATCATTTAGAGGTGACACAACTAAGGTAGATAATAACTGTTGAGATCAGACTTCGACTAAATTGTTAGATCCATGCTAAGAGAAACACCAGGAAGCTTCTTATTTCAGGTGAACTGCTGGCAACCTCAGGGAGATACAGAATCATAGACATCTATTTTAGGCATACTCCAATGCAGGTCTTCATGCAAGGCAAATCTTATCCTCATGAAAGAAATCCTTTTGTCATTGTTTCACCTGCATGCTGTCATCATAATTAAAAAAGCTTTTAATGGGAATTTCTTAATTCCCCACTATTAATTCCCCACTATTCAACAGTAAACAGTAGTTCCTTCCTCTTGTCAGGGGGGTTGTTAGATAGCAACAAATAATACTACCGTACAGAA
>WAAD01022405.1:56635-72810 GCA_013389945.1 Fregata magnificens
GATGCGTATAGTTCTTGTGCGGTTTACAAATGACTGTTATCATCATCCACCTTGCTGCCCCTGCAGGGCTGAAAGGATTTTGCTGCTAGTTTACAATTTGCTAAAGTCTCCATATAAACCTAAGCATTATCATTAAACATCCTAGACAGTTATGAAGTGGACACATTAAATGAGTCACAGAGATAGAAATATTCAGAGTCTGTTTATTCTTGCAGAATTTTAAAACTAGAATTTGGACAGATTTTTTTTCAGTACAGATTTAGAACACAGTCACAAAGTTTGGGCTCTTCTATCTTCACAGACAAAAAAGTTGTCTTATCATAGCAACTACAATGTTGTGAAAAGGTTGGTTCACAACAAAACCTATTAATATTTTACTCCAAATTACGTCACATGTTGGAAAGTGGAAATCACCTTTATTGTGTCATGTGACAATAGTTAAAGAAGACCTACTCACCCTCTGCCAACAAATAAGAAACAGCCTTACTTCTGAACAGGAACATGATTAAAACTAGGAAAGCAACTCAATTTCTGCTTTACTGTCCAAAATCCCACTTGGTTTCCTCTAGCAGTAACACATCATGCACTACTACTCAAGCAATGCCTCTCCAGATTAATACAGGGAGCTATTCACGGTGTTAAAGGAAGAATGCACAGGAGAAACAGAAATCATTTAAAGCTCCCTCTGCACAGGTAAAGGGAAAGAAACTGGAGAAGGGCTAGGAGTATTGTAAGTTGGTGTTGCATTTCTGTTTCTCAGTAGGCAACCTTCTAGTTTGCAAGAGAAGTCTAAAAAGCAAAACATGTTAGAAAAGAGGATGCTAGAGACAGTGGATTTGCTGCACTGGGCAAGCTGCAGCCTTTTTTGTTGTGATTGCAGTCACAGAACTGTTCTGGTCTCCCTTTCTACTGAGATTTGTTTTGGTCATTCCACAGCACTCTATTGTAAAACCTCTGGTTGTCTGGCGGTGCACCAGTGCCAAGATTTGATAACTTATTTTAAAACTCTGGCTTATTTGGCTGTGTACTAGCAGGATTTGATAACTCATTTCAAAGTAGCATGAAATAGTACCATCTGGCCATTAGCATTTCCAAGGCAAGTATTGTGCATTAAGCCCGGGAAAGGCTGCGGGTCACCAATGTGTTCTACTTTTGACAAATCTTCATGGGCTCCTTTTCTGAGATTGAGTTTGTAGTTTTATTTCCTCCTGTGGAAGCCTACTTATTTTTCATTGATTTCCATTAAAGTAAGAAGAGCACTGATCCAGAAACAATTCATGAATTGCATTATCCAGTTTAATTAGAGTGAACAGAAAGTTTCTCCACAGACAGAAGAGTCAGCATTCAGCCTAAAATGCAACTTCAGACAGTAATGGCTGAGGCTAGCAATGAACTGAAGTCACAGCCAGTGCCAATTACTCCTTCCACTCATTATGCAGTACATTAAGAATGATGCTACAGCATGTTCTCTGTTTTAATATTTAGTAATGTATAGTAAATGTGCCTGTTTAAATTTCTGTCTCAATTCTAAACCATGTCAGAACCAGTCCAATAATGATTTTCTTTTGTTCAAATTGTTTGTTTTAAGTCAAATTCTTGTTTTGCTTTTTCTGTTTGTCTTAAAAATGTTTTGATATCAAGCCAATTAAACATTTGCAGTAACAAAGAGCTGATAAGCTGTATACAGTGTTGTTACCTTGCTGCTGCAATAATTTTATGGACAGGATGTGAAATCTTAAAGTTCACTGATAAATGTGCACTTGGGAGAACATAAAGATATGCACCAGCTGAGAATTGTGCCAGGGAAGTTAAGGGGAAAAGAGCATGCAGAAGCTTTCCCAGACCATGTAAGCTTAAACTCCATGATTGTAGCATGATGATACCCAAATGCTTGCAAGAGATGAAATGGTATCAGGTGGAGGCAGATGCCGTACAAGCAGTTCTCAGATTCTGGCAATAAATACCTTGTGTCTCATTGTCAGTATGGACACATGTCCAGGGAGGACAAGGTTTGATAGAGTCAGGCCATCTTGTGAAATGTCATAGCTCAGTTTCACCATGCTGATATTATATTGTCATAAAATTAAAAAGAAAAATATTAAGAGATTGAAAATACCCTTCAGAACTCGTCTTTCAGCTTGAAATAGTGGGAAAACTACGGTATGATTAGAGAGTATGAGGGTATGCCCAAGCCAACAGTTAGGTCTCCAGAGCTATCCCAAATGTGATACTAACTTTTTTTTACTTCTTTGGCCTGAAGGACAACTTAGCCTCAACAGATCACACCTACAGTATTGGATCACATACTACACTAACTGATGAGTTACAACTAGCATTTACTAACCCTTTGGCTTTTTACACATAGTGCCTACAGAACCCATAAAGCATACTCTGGATTCACTGCTAAAGTCTATATATTACCTTTGTAAAAAGGAACCTTTGTTTCAAAGAAAGGAATGAAATATCAAAAGTCAGCATGTACTTGCCACTGCATCTGATTGATAGACACCTGGCAGTGGGACACAGAAACTAGGTGTTTCTCAACAGAAGAGAGAATTTCTGACAGTTTGTTCCTCAACAAGGAGGACTAAAACAAACATAGTTGCGACTTTGCTACACCATCTAGGCTAGCTAAAGGTACCTCATTTTTGCCGACACAGATTATACTGTGGCCACTTCCACCTTTAGAGTATGCTTGTTTGGATTGCCTCTTCCTGAGAATCGAGCTGGAAACCTTTCTAGTTGTTAATCACATGTGATAAACACATCAAAAGTACTGAGACCACTACATCACACACTGTAAGTAAAGACAAAAAAATACGCAGGATTCTGTGGATTATGACTGACCTGAAATGTAGTTTATTCCAACAGGCATTACTACAGCATTTTAGAGCTGAAAACTACTTGACCAGTGAATGTACTTTTTATCCCTATAACATAATATCATGGTAGCATCTGAGGCACAACAGAAACATTACCATTCAGATTTTCAAATTTTGAGTTGTTTTGTTATGAAAATTTTACTATTGAGGCCATGCCTACAAGGTGGTTATAAGTAGGCTTGCAGCTTGCATAAACATATCCAAGCAAAGCATCAGTACACCAAGGCATAGGCAGTAGTTTAGGCAAGGCCACGCAGAGTTCAGTGTGAGCTGACCACCTGCATTATGGGCACCCACATAGATTGTGCATCCCACATAAAGTTCTGTTCTGCAGCAGACGCACAATGTTTGAGCTGTCAAACGTAGTTACTCCAGCTGCAATCACAGTGCACAGGAGGAAAGGAGAGATCATGGGCAGGGTAAAAATGGAGTAGCTAGTAAGTAGATTGCTTTACATTATTTTCATTGTTAAATAGTAAGCATGTAATTTTAAAATAATATTGGCACAGCTTAAAAGCCTAGACTCAAATCCAGCACAGTCATGTCCTTTGTTTTGCAAATCTGACCAGTGAAGTTAGTGACAGCAGGGGAATTACATCGCTCTGCATGGAGAGAATCCAAGGCTGGAAGGGAAGTTGCACAGACCAACCCCTCCACAGCTAGCAACATTTTTCCCATTGAAATGCAATGTTGTTGTCTCTGTCCTGTTCCAGGACAATATACTGCAGGCAAAACTAGTTGACACATCTGCTGATCCGCTACCTCCAGCATGTGTTGTGGACAGGAGCTACCCAGCAAATACATGGCGTGCTAGCACCGTGGCCAAGGAGCATGAAACTGAGCAGGAGGTGGAAGAGTGTGTCTGTACTAAATGAACGAGACCTAGCAGGCATGTGAAGTCAAATGAAAACAAAATGAAGCAGAATGGATGGATTAAAAAGAAAGCTGATAGATACTTTTTCTTAGTACATAGTCTGTGTAGAAATAAAAAAATCATAGGATCATAAGGTATTTATTATGTCACATTAGAAGACCATTCTTGTCTCTTCAAGAATATACAACTCCTCAGAGTTTCTTTGTAAAAAAACCCCACCTTTTTACCTTTTCAAATGCGAGTTGCTTACATGCATGATATATAGTATGTGCTTAGTCTTCATGTAGGGGGGTTACTGGTAAGAATTTTTTCTTTTACTTTGATAACACTTTCTTAATTTGGAAATAAATCTAGCTTTAAATCTTTTCAAACAGAAAAACACGGTTCATTTACGTGATTGTTCTCCCTATGAATCATATAATATATACTGACAATCTACTGTGGGGGAAAACTATTCTCTCTTTTCCTTTGTGCACTAGAATATATCTGTTTCTGCAGCAATAATTTAAAAATCCTAAACGTTGCTAATGAAATCCTCTATTATTACAGTTCTGGGAAAGATATATTTAAATACATAGTTTCTGAAATGTATGGCCTTGGGAAATGTTAAAAAGGTGGCACTGAAATCTTTGAATTAGGAGAAGCAGTATTAAAAAAGAATATTATACATGAATTCTGCATGTGGGAATTTTTTTTTTACTAAATGCTCCCAAGATATATTCTTTTCTTAGATGTGGTGGGATTCTCATAAGCAAAAAGCTCTCCAAAATTAGCCAGTCTTTGCCATCACAAATATATCCTTGTGTTATAGTTATTCAGTTGACATTTCTACTTCTTCTAGCACTGGACACCCAGAGGCAGTGTAAATAAAGCAGATATTTAATCATAGAATCATAGAATAATAGAATCATTAGGGTTGGAAAAGAACTCTAAGAGCATCATGTCCAACCGTCGACCAACACCACCATGCCTCCTAAACCAGGCCGTGGAGTGCCATGTCTACATGTTTTTTGAATGCCTCCAGGGATGGTGACTCCACCATCTCTCTGGGCAGCCTCTTCCAATGCTTAACCACTCTTCTGGTAAAGAAATTTTTCCTGAGATCCAGTCTAAACCTCCCCTGATGCAACTTGAGGCCATTTCATCTTGTCCTATTGCTAGTTGCTTGAGAGAAGAGTCCAACACCCGCTTCACTACAGCCTCCTTTCAGGTAGTTGTAGAGAGCGATAAGGTCTCCCCTCAGCCTTCTCTTCTCCAGACTAAACAATCCCAGTTCCCTCAGCTGCTCCGCATAAGACTTGTGCTCTAGATGCTTCACCAGCTTCGTTGCCCTTCTCTGAGTACAGGGGCACAATCACTTCCCTACTCCTGCTGGCCACACTATTCCTGATGCAAGCCAGGATGCTGTTGGCTGCCTTGGCCACCTGGACACACTGCCGGCTCACGTTCAGCCGGCTGTCAACCAGCACCCCCAAGTCATTTTCCGCCAGGCAGCTCTCCAGCCACTCTTCCCCAAGCCTGTAGCGTTGCATGGGGTTGTTGTGACCCAAGTGCAGGACCCGGAACTTGGCCTTGTTAAACCTCATACAATTGGCCTCAGCCCATCGATCCAGCCTGTCCAGATCCCTCTGCAGAGCCTTCCTACCCTCGAGCAGATCGACACTCCCGCCCAACTTGGTGTCATCTGCAAAGTTGCTGAGGGTGCACTCAGTCCCCTCATCCAGATCATTGATGGAGACGTTAAACAAAACCGGCCCCAAAACTGAGCCCTGGGGAACACCACTTGTAACTGGCTGCCAACTGGATTTCACTCCATTCACCACCACTCTCTGAGCTCGGCCATCCAGCCAGTTTTTTACCCAGCAAAGAGTATGCCCATCCAAGCTGTGAGCTGCCAGGTAGGCCTGACAGGCCTATGCTAGGTAAGCACAGGTAGGTCTGACAGGCCTATGTTCATGGCTAAGATGCACAAACTTCTGCTGGACACAGGAAGCTGAGCACAGTGCAGTGATGTTTTCAGTGGTTTTGAGGCACCTTATGGTCTGCAACTAGAGCATCGTGGTTACATGCTCAAGGTTAATCAGTAATCAGGTGAAGAAGTTGTTACCACAGAATCAGACAGGCAGGAGCTCTTGATTTTCATTTGCCTCCTTTTACAGCATGTGGTACAGTCTCTTTCTCAGTCACTTGAGCAATTTTACCAAGTAACATTCCTTCTGTTCTAGATGCAGGGCATGTTGATGTTGCAGAACACCTTTAGCTCTCTTCCTATGCCACATAACAGTTTTCAAGGATTTGTGTGTTTTCACTATTTAAGTTTGTGAGTAACTAAGTCTCTCTAGGGAGAGAAAGAGATTTTGTTTGATGGTGTACAGGAAGATGGAAAATAAAAAAGAGGAACTATTCCTGTGGATTACTCTTGACAATGTCATTAGGTAATTGTCTGAAGCCCAGGGAAAATTATTTTCTTTACCCCGATGGTCCCGTGAATTACAAGAATTAGGTATTCTTGTAGAATTTAGCACGTAGTTGAATGGAAATCAGATCTACTGTTTGATCTAGCATCGTACATGGGCCTAAACCTAATATTTTTCTAAGCTGTTCCATTTTCTGTACTCCCTCATCATTGGTTCCTTAATTTGAGGCACTAAAGACTGACTCTGCCCCGATATTGTGCATAGATAATTACCTTCTCTCAATGGAAATGACATGGACTGGTGGTGTGATGGCATTCCTTGAGAAAAAGACTTCTTTGCAATTTTCTAGTTACATATAAACAATTCTATTAATTGCTTATATTTATTTTGCTCCAAAATATTTTCTCAGGGATGTCTAAATGTATTTTCACTTATTAATATTTCTACTTAATAATAAGTTAACTTAGTTTTCTACCAGAAAAACTTGGTACAATGAGACATACTAATAAGCACAGCTGTATGTTTCTTTCTTCTATACTGCCTTTTTGTGTGTTAAAGAATATACTTTTGAGTTCTTTGTTAGTTTAGAATCTTAAAAAATTTAAAAAGCAAAATAGCACTTATGACATTACAGTTTGAGTGCTGTAAGAATCAGCTAGTGTATTTTTCTTACAAAAATACTACAAGTTTTATAAGAGGTTCTGAGGATACATAAAGAAAACTTTACAGTGAAACAATAAAAGTCCCTTTGTCAGATTCCTCTGTGAATTGCAAATATATTGCACATACAGCAGAACTGGCCATTGCAAATTCCCATGTCACTTGAAAAATCATTCTAACACCAGTTATTAAAAGCATCTCTGAAATATTATATTGAAAAGCTGAAGACCAAAGTTTATGTCTGTGAAATATATGAAAGAACGAACAGGTAGATTAGATATCTCTAATTGTTCTGTGGCTGCAGGGTTGCAGCTGGTAGGCCTGGAAATGAACCTGAAAACCTTTTTTTTTCCCCAAAAAAACATCCACCATTAGAAAGCCAATATGTAATAACTGATGGTCCAATAATTCTCCCACCTTTAGTATAATTGTTTTATGAGCTGAAACACACCATGTAATGGTCACACATACTCAGGATTATCTCACAAAACTACCATAATAGCTGACTGTTTCATTCTAGGCAGAATATTCAAGAATGTCTTCTCCTTACCAGACTTCCCAATCAATTGTCTAATTCTTCAGGAAAACATCAGCTGATGAAAGAGATTCTGAGTGGGAAAATGCCTGACCGAATTTTAAAGTCTGTTCATTTCCAGTGAGAAACCCATAGTATGTCATTCAACAGTAATGGACACTGGGCTTAGAGGGAGAGTAAAAATAAGAAAGAATTAACTCATCTGAATCTAGTCGAGGATAGAGATTGAATTTTTTCTTACATGAATTCTACTATACACGTTCCATATGGCATGTATAATGGAAAATAAAGGAAAAATAAGATTAGTTTGTGTAAGGTCTTCTAAATATAGAAAAGATATAAATGCTGTTTTACCTAATTGTTAAAGACACTGCTAAAAGATAATGATTAACCAATGCAGTGTGGTGAGAACAATATAAAGTGGGTTAATCATCTGAAGCTCATGCAAGCCATGTTAGCCTCTAGTTAGTCTTTTCCCTGAGGTATAAACATAATTTGAATTTCAAAAAAGAGCTTAACAGAACATAGTTCTTTCTTTTCTGTTAAATGAGGATTTGGACCATAAAGAAATCAACTCTACCTTTTCTAAATTTCTGTGTAATCATCTGATCTGAGCTATTAGCTTCAAACTCCTATCTCACAGGAGCAGGCAGACACAAGAAACAAAGCATTGCTCTTTCCCTCCTTCACACTCTCCAAACTCTCTGTTCGCATTTTCAGTTCCTCTCCTGTAACTTTCACAATGGTATTCCTGTGTTGATCTCTTTCTGTGTAGCACACTTCAAAACATGATTTCTCATGTGTAACCAGGGAGGGGGGATATTTTGCATAAGGAGAATAAAATGAGGGAGAGAGAGATATCTTGAAAGTAAATTTAGGACATAATGTGGACGTTTGGAGGATGCATTATGTAGGAGATACCAGGACCAGAGGGACCAGGAAAGAGGGAGACTGAGGTTCAGATTACCACTGCAAGGTTCATCCAACTCAAAAACGTATACCACAGATGGCAGCAAACTGGTAATGCAGCCACAGTTAACTTCTTACAAGCTACTGATTCTCATTTTACATACTTTTTTATACATAGCCCATTCAGCCTTCATCAGCGGAGGCATCTGAGATTTGTAACGTCAAGGTTCATGGACGCATGAATATTTGAGCTTTTTTTATTTTGTCCAAACAGGTTTGTTCTACTTTAGTCACAATATAAGTAGATTTCAAAATATATGTCTTCAGAAAGCACAGTGAGTGGGTAAAATAGGTACTAAATAAAATCTTATTAATTGTATGCAAAATGAAAAAAAAAAATCCTATAGAGCAGCACATGAGGGTAGTCATAGTTGTAAAGGGGAATAAAAAAAATCACATAATTATTTAAGGCACAGAGATTAACTATTTGGAATTCCTACCAGCAAGCAACTAAACTAGTAATAGATACTGGTATCTCTCAAATACTTGGTAATAATTAATATAAGATTATAAAAGACATTTCAAAATAAAAAGGAACCACGAAAGGACTTTTTAAAAAAGCATAAGTCAACATAATGAGCTAAAAATAAGACCCTCTTAATTTAACAGTAATTTTTAATTTACTTAAAAAGAGGCAGAAATATCAAATGATATATTTGAGATAGTTTTACAGTAACAATTGATCTGCCGTACATATGAACAATATTCAGGGCAAAAGAAAATATAGCCTGTTGCACTATACAGTAATTAGCAGATTAATTAAATGCAATAAGAACTGTGTTAAAGACCATGCCTAACAAGAAATTTCCCATCTCAAGCGGCCAACTAGTATGATCAGTCTACAGTATTTCTGGAGCTCAGATTAGCATTAGGATGGAATCAATAATACTAGAATGCTGAAAAGAGGCACAGAATCATTCCTCCTTTTTATACAAAGGATCATGAAAGGAATTAAAAAAACATGGAAAGTGTAAGGATATTTAATTGTTCAATTGAGTTAGAAGAGGTTAAAAGGATTAAAAATAAGTAACTACTTTTTTTCAATCGACAAAGCATCAGATGTTATTTATTCTTTCGTCTGGAAACTGGAGACCAGTTGGTTGGATGTCAGCTATTGAAAAAATCATTGTGTGAAAGTTAAAATGCCCACTGGAAAAGCATAGTTCAATTAAGCACAGTCTGCACAGATCAGTCAGAGAAGGTCATACTTTACTGACATACAGGAGTACTGTGAAGATGTTATTGCCATGACTGATGAAAGGAATTCAGTAGATTTATGATACCCTGATTTGACAACACCCTGCCCTCAGAAATTAATGTCTATAGGACAGTGTTAGGACATAGGGAGTAAATGAGACTGCTAGTTAAAAATAAGAGGTGGAAAAAATGCATTTGAAAGCTTGTTTTTTCAAGTTGTTTTGGGAGGAATTATGTAGGTCTAAATCGAACTTCTAGTATACCCATATTATTTGGTTTGGGACAAGGATACTGATTCTTTCCTTTTAAATTGCAGCTGAATTTCAAGGCGATCATATTATCTATATGAATCAGTAGATGACAATCAAAGTTTAGTCTATCAAAAGTAAAACCTTGCATAGTAGTGCCACTCAGAAATGAGAAGGTGTGAAAAACCACTGAGCAGTGCCCTTCTGTGTATTGCTAAGGACAAGGCGGCAGTATCTCATATTAGCCAAACTACAAAACACAATGCAAACATGGACTTGTTTCTGTTATTTAAGACGCTTAATATGGACCAGCTGGGCAACCACTTATCACGGGAAAATAATATTGCTTTGTCCCATGCCAAAACATGAGATCTTTACCAAGTCTTTGTTTGGACAAACTCAGTTGTAAATTAACTGGTGTATACCTACATTCAGCAGCTTTTGGAATGACTGCCTGGAAAATAGAGCAGTGTAAAATTATTTTTCATAAATTCTATGAACCTCCTATGGAACAAAAAACTTCCTATGTAAGTATTAAGCTACCCAATACAACTTAGAGGAGCAGATCTAGTACAGAATTTTAAGAGTTTTTTGATGTCACAGGGAAGGTGTCAAGTTCTATGAAGTGCAGCAAGTTTTCACCGTAATTGCTTATAGGTCTATCAGATCCATATTAGAAGTTCTTTTAAGATTTCCCTGTAACTGAAACTTGTGTTATAACTGAAGTATTTGTTACATAAAAAACAATACTGATTTTTTCCTAGATGAGATTTGAGCCAGTATAAAGAAATAATCAGAATTATGAAAAAGACTGTCAAAGACAAAGTCAAACTGGGCCAGAGAATCAGAAATTATGAGTGCAAGAGTTGAGCTTGAAACTAAGATAAGGGATAACTAAAGGTTGGATAAAGCATACATATCCACAGTGATGGGACAGTATCACAAGATTCTTAGAATGAATTAAAACTTTCTCTTTTTTTTTTTTCTGAATTTTTATTTTGCCTTGATCTGGCCTGAAGAGAAATTTTTTTTCCTACCTTTGTGAAAACTGTTTTCTAGAAGGGAGACAGTCTGCCTCTTCTGGTTCATTTCTTAAAAGATGCTATGGTCTTGGAGCTTTCAGCCCCGCTGTAGGTACTGTACAAACAGAGGGATTCTCCCCCAGTGATCTCAAGAGTCCAGACCCTAACATGCTTTACTCTACTTCACAGCATGTAATGTGTAAACACTAGTCAGTACCCTGAACCCTATATGTGTCTGAAAACAGGTTTCCAGATGGCAAAGAAACTGATCTGACTTGGTTAGTGAGACAGTGTTGTAGAAGCTAAAGGAACTAGAGCAGATGGAGTGACATCCCTATCTGATTATTTTTGAGCAATGGGAAGGTGTAGTTCAGGTATGTGCAAGCACTCCAGCTCATTATCATTTTAACCAAGCCATTTTTATGTGAAGGTTTTAAAACAGAACCAAGTTACCATGGAAACTGATTGAAGCAGAGACTTACTGTAAATTCTTTTCTAGACAAGGATAACAGGACTGACAGGTGGGCTGTAAAAGGAAAATGAGCACAATATAGAGTTAGCCATGATGGTCTGTTTTCTCTTTCTAAAAGTGTCTTTTATAGCTCTGCTTTATCTCTACTATTTTCTACAGTGATATATTGAACATATTTTAAAAGAAACTCCCACCCAAATGAACCTTTTATTTTGTCATAATCCTATTTGCAAGGGGATGTATGTGCTCTAGAGAAAAGAGCTGAAGGGCAGGGCACTCCACTTATTTTCCCAAATTATCATGTCTTGCCAGAATTATCAGGGAGGAAGAGCCATCACTCAGGAAATGCATTTGCATAAAGTGCCCTTTGCTGCCAATGTTTATATTTTGCTCCTGAAATATGCTCTAGGTACGTTCACAGCATAGCACAGTGTTCTTCCTGTATGGTATGAAAGAAGGTAACAAGGTGTTTTTAGTGAAGAAATACTCCTTTTCCCTCTCAAAAATTTCGAAAATATACCTATTTGCTGCAATCCTATTCAAACTCAAAATGATTTGGCTCTGTAAATATCTTTCTTAGCCTGATGGATGATGGTAAGAATAACAGAGATTAGAGTACACAGCCCCCAAAATGTGGTGCCAGAGTTTTAAGAAGGGAAATTGGCGGAGAATGAACAACAGCAGAGCATGTACCTTTTCCACTTGGAATAGTTAGCTGTCAGCACTGGAAAACATTTCAGCATATGAATATGCAATATCTTTTTAACTCTCTGCTAGATGTTTCTACCTGCTGTGCTTGGTTCCAGAATCTTGTGTTATCATTAGAGAAAAATAGTTCTCTTTTCCAACATAATTTTCTACCAAAAGGAAGGTGGGAGAAGGGGGAGATTCTTACTTGAACTCATCCTGATACTTTTCTAGCCTGAAGTTTCTGCTTCTTGGTTCCAGCTCCCAGCTGGAGCAGTGTTTGTACATGCCCTCCTGACATAAGCTGTAAAGCAATTTTCCTCCAGATTTTAAGAGGTGTGCTGTCATCAACAGTCATAGTTGGTCCCAGTGCACTAGAATCACAATAGATACCTTTTCCAGCATGTTTGCCTTACAGCTAAAAGTAATGGCAACAGCTGGTTTTGTTGTCAAAAAGTAAATATACTTCTCACCTTCAGTCTCTGCCTTCCTCAGCACTGTGGGGGTGGGGACATGGCAGACAGTTCCTGCTAACTAATCACAGAAAACATGGTATTTGGTGTATGGCATGAATTTCCAGGCAAATAAGAACACCTCTCATTTCATATCCTCCCTGTGAAAAGCTGGACACCTTAATAAAATGTGGCATGCTGCAAGGAAACACATATTACACATTAAAGTATCTGAAGATGTGACTAATTGCAGAACTCCGTGATAAATGATGCACAAGCTAACTGTTACTTGTCATAAATGAGTTTTGATGACTAGGTTTATTATATGTAAAGCTTTTTGGCAGAGAGACAAAGGGAAACATGGAGCCAAATTCTGCTGGTTTTAGGCTAAGTTCGTCTTTGATTCAGGACTCTGTCCACCATACTATATTTGTGTGTGTCTGAGCCACAGAAGGCTGTCAGTCCAGGCTTAGTGGCAGGCAGGCTTATGCAGAGGCTTGTGCAGTCCTTGAGATGGAACACTCAAGGACTCCATGCATTAAAGGGTAGAACCATTTTCATCATTTAAAGGAAGACATTTTAAGTATTTCTATGCTTTTTGTCTTCATTCTGGCATAAATCCTAATGGAAAAGGGCCAACAAATACGGCTGTTGTCCTTCTCAAGAAAATAAGTTCCCCAAGAATGTAGAAATTATTTTAAAGATATGCTTTTAATTCTAGAAAAGATGTCCCAAGAGTCTACAGTTTAATTCAATTTAAATTCCTTGGCACCATTATATGTTCCCAAATTTTAATTATTTTTCAACTGCTTGTATGACAAAAATATGTCATTTCAAATAATCATGATCAAATTCCCTATACAGGCATTCATAACTATCTTGGACTTAATTAAAGAAGTCAGAGGACTAGAAATGAGAATGTTGGGAATACCTAAGTTCATAAAACAGGACAATACAAATTTAATTTACAAATTCTTGCCTGAAGACATGATTGTTTAAAAGCAAAGGTGGGGAAAAGAGGCACAAGAGATGGAGGAGGGATTGTTAGGAATTGGAGAAAAGCCAGGAAATAAGTTCTGGCAAAAAAAAAAAAACCCACCAAAGAGTGATAAAACAGAAAAGGAAACAGAAACCTCCTTTAAATTGCAATTTAGAAAATTGTCCTTTACAGTGTAAGGATAATTCTTGCAAGCCTGATCAGAATTCTGTGAAAATCACTGAATCCTGCAGAGGTGTCTCGGATAGGCACCTTGTTGTAAACTTCAAGATCAGGCCTAAACAAAAACAGATAAACGCTGCAACTAAACTAGTCTGTGGCACTTCTAAATGACTGGTCACTCTGAAGGTGTTGCTTGCGCTTCCAGAGGACAACTTGCCAAACACTAGTAGATTCTGTTTCTCATAAGTCCACATGTTTTGTGTTGTAAGACACTTATATTATTTCTATGTGTTTGTGTTGCCACATTTTTTTTGGAAAAAAAAATTACATAAACAGATTTTGTGCGTGGATTTAAGTGGTTAGCAATATAAAAATATGGCAGTATTCACATGTGCAAACTTATTACATCAGAACTTGACCCCAAGTGTCTCGTTGTTCTATCTCTGTTTTCATGGAAGACAGAAAGAAGGGTAATAAAAAAAAGTCTTTCATTTACCCATATGTAACTCACGGATATTTGTCAATGCAGGTTTATCAATATACAGTCCGCACTGGTTTCATACGTGACAAGGAGGCAAGCAAACAGTGGAGAACTGCCGTAGATATGATGCAGATAAGCAAGAAAGAAAAATTACGGACAAAAAGACAGAGCAGTTTCTAAAAAATCAGGTAAGGAATTCAGGTGATTCTGTATAAAGTGTAAATTGTACAAAGAATTGTATCAAATAGCTTATGCGTATCTTGCCCTTCCTAGTATTTCTGAGAATTACTGCTGTAAGTGTCTATAGACATATGTACACACACACATATATATACCCTACGTGAACCCACTCACACAATGAATTTCCTTTTTGAGAAAAATTGCCATTACCCTCAGTGCAAATATTTACTATACTGGTATTTGACATTTCTTTTAATGAAATCCATTTTCTGTATTTAATTTTGTTTAAATAAAACATTATACTATTTCGTACAGAAAACCAAACAAGTAATATTTTTACAAAGGAGTAAAAGAGAGTTGTGCTATGTGTTTTACTGTTCTTTCTCAACAAATCAGTTCGAAGTTCTCAAACCTTACATTATCCTATCCTAGTACTGATCTCTTAGGGTATTACATGCACACTGCAGAAAAGCAACATGTGTTATGACGTACCTCTCCCATCTTACTCTGGTGACAGGTGGAAAGTTCATTTAGAGCTTGAGCACACTTCTATTTCCTAAGCCTGACTAGAGAGAAGTAAAAATATATTTACCAAAGAGCAAAGCTGGAGGAAGAGTGAGCAACAATTCATCATTTGCTCCTCTGCTCTGGAGAAAAGTTGCTGTACCACTTGTAGTGACACAGTGGGAGCAGTAAATGTGGTGGGGACTGTACATTCTCTATAGCCTAAAACAAGCTGGGAATCTAAGTTAACTGCATGTTACATGATGCAATTGTTCGTGACAGAAACATTCTCTTAACTTCTTAGATATACTTACTTTTAGAATAGATTGAAATTACATTTTTGCCACAAGCATAAGATGGAAAGAAATACTTATAACTAAACGTTACATATCCATCATTTGCTATCTGTCTGCTTAATCCTTACCTCTCCTGTCCACTCACAAAACTAAAGCTAACGTGAGATGCTGGTATACCAACACATGTCAACTATTAAGAAATGGTTACTTACAGGGTTTCGCGTTCCTGAGTAGCATCATCAGCTTATCGCATCCATTTACTATATCCACAGAATAGAATTCCCTTTAGAGTTTGGCCTTGTAGGAGAAGCGCTTTAACCCTTCTACAAAATGCCTATGTTATACTGATGTTTAACTTTCATAGAACAGCATCTAATGCTTCCAGACAGCATGTTTCAGATGACTGACTCCAAACCTATGGAAATTCACTATTGACATAACACATTCTATGAATTCCCAGGAGCTCTACGGACATTAAAAACAAATGAACAAACAAAAACCCCCAGTCAAGCCTCTCAAACTACATAAAACTCATTACTACTGTTACATCATATCATAGAATCATAGAATCATTATGGTTGGAAAAGACCTCTAAGATCATCAAAGTCCAACTGTCAACCCAACACCACCATGTCTCCTAAACCATGTCCCGAAGTGCCACATCTACACGTTTTTTGAATGCCTCCAGGGACAGTGACTCCACCACCTCTCTGGGCAGCCTCTTCCAATGCTTAACCACTCTTTCAGTAAAGACATTGTTCCTGATATCCAATCTAAACCTCCCCTGACACAACTTGAGGCCATTTCATCTTGTCCTATTGCTAGTTGCTTGAGAGAAGAGTCCAACACCCGCTTCACTACAACCTCCTTTCAGGTAGTTGTAGAGAGCGATAAGGTCTCCCCTCAGCCTTCTCTTCTCCAAACTAAACAATCCCAGTTCCCTCAGCCGCTCCACATAAGACTTGTGCTCTAGACCCTTCACCAGCTTCGTTGCCGTTCTCTGGACACACTCCAGCACCTCAATGTCCTTCTTGTACTGAGGGGCCCAAAACTGAACACAGTATTCAAGGTGTGGCCTCACCAGTGCCGAGTACAGGGGCACGATCACTTCCCTACTCCTGCTGGTCACACTATTCCTAA